>VZRZ01002084.1:241885-276052 GCA_013398175.1 Climacteris rufus | reverse complement strand
CTGCACACACAGGGTCACCTGCATGGGGCCTGGCACCACAGCCAGCTCTGACGTTCACCTGAGCAAGTTCCTACCCCAAGCTGACGTCAAGGAAGTTGCTCTGATATAAATTNGTCACCTGCACGGGACATGGCCTGCACAGGGAGCTGCACACACAGGGTCACCTGCACGGGACATGGCCTGCACAGGGAGCTGCACACACAGGGTCACCTGCATGGGGCCTGGCACCACAGCCAGCTCTGACGTTCACCTGAGCAAGTTCCTACCCCAAGCTGACGTCAAGGAAGTTGCTCTGATATAAATTGACTTGGAGATAAGAATCACCTTGTTTTCCCCCATATGAAGTCTCACTGGGGATACTGCTGCTGTGGCTCTCAGGTTTGTGCTTGTCAGTGCTTCAGGCAGGTGGTTCAGAGAAATGCAGGAAGGCTGTACTGGTACTTACCATGTCAGTAGGAGCTGAAGGAGACAGCTGTCGCTTGATGAGGCTACAACACCCCTGGTGCCTTTCTCAAACAGAAAGCAACAAGCAAGGCTGGGACTGGAGCACTTCAAACTTGTGTCACCACAAGCTTCTCTGCTGTTTTCCATGATGAGACAGGAAGACAGTACCAGACCTGGCAAAAAAATACTAACTTACAGTGTCTGAGAGATTAACATACCCTGAACTGCTGGCATAAGGGAAGAGAGAGTGAGCATCTGTGTGAAGCATTACCTACCTCTGCTAACAGAAGAACAGCACTTACTCATCCATAGATCCAGAACCTCCAAAACTGAGAGAAGAAGCATCACTTGGAGCCATCACCAAGTGAAGGCAGCACTACTCACAGAAGTATGAAATGTTCTGCTGTGCTTGGGTGCAGGGCAACCACATTCACTTAAACCCCGCTATGCAGTATTGGTGTGTAGTAGGTCTGCCAGTTGTTGTAACCTCAAGCAAGACCTACAGTTTACTTTGGGCTCTTGATGATAATTGTCACCTACAGCATCCTTCATGGATAGCAAAAGCATACATACACTTCACTGTGTCTTTTAAATGCTTAAGTCTTTGAAACAAAGCACAGAAAGACTTGTTCAGCTACCTTCTAGAAGAGAGGCTGTTAAATTTCACAGATACCTTGCTCTATCCCTCTGAAATTTTCCAAGTGCTTCAAGTCTATCTCCCTGACTATCCAGAAGTATCCCTGTCCTGGTCAGACTGAGCAACAGGGCAGACACCTTTCACTAAGCCCATTTTAGAGTCAAAGTATTCCTCCTCTTTCCTCCCTTGGGAAAGCCAGGTCAGGCAGGTTTGCCTTGGACATGCCTGACGCTGAGCAGCAGGATCCTTATGGAATTCAAATGCTTCATTAATTTAAAACACTTATACAGCAACTACCACTTCCTTTTGTAATAACTTCTTGTGCTCACCCAGTGCTCAGGGACAACTTCTGCCTGCTTTTTCCAGATATTTCCCTTTCTCCTCACCGTGGTATATATTGAAGGATTTCTGATTTTATCAATAAATTTTTCTTCATGGTAAGTGTTCAGTTACATCTGCCCAAGTACCTGGGCACCTGCAGGGTATGCCCAGACTTTCAATAAAGACTGCCAAAGGGCTGAAATGGGTGTCCACAATCTTGTGCATTTAAGCTGTAGACTCACTGTGCTCTGCAACTGAGACATCTCTGGCAGCCTTTTCTCATATCCAGTTTGCTCCTTAGCCTAAGGGAATTCCCACTCTCCATTTTTCAAACTCCAGGCTATTCAGGATGGGACCAGGCAGAGGGTGAGTTTTCAGAGAAACAGAGTGATGTACACTTCCATGTACTGATTACTACCTGATGCTCTGCAGAGCAGAGTGATCAGCTTGAGTTTTTTTTAATAAATACAAAGGTACATGCCTGCTATATCTCTTACAGGGTAGAGATATCCATCACTGGAGGGTTACACAAGAGATGGGTTCCCTGTGCCCCTGCAGTACTGCACAGAGGTGCAGGAAACACAGGCCTAAATCCTAAGGCTGCAACTTCAGTGGAGAATACAGAAAAGTCTTGCATCTAGATGAAAATCTGGGGCAAAACAGAGGTTCTCTAAGCCTTCTTGTATGTTCCTGCTAAATGCAACCAAATAATAGAGATAATGAAGAAGCTGTCAATGTATCCTGTTTCCTGACTAACCCATTCCACTCTGCAGAAAAGTGCAGGTTCTTTTGTCCTCCAAATGGCATTTAGATACCTGGAATTTATTTTGTACCACAACAGAATTTTCTTTGTAAAGAGTGCATATAAATTGGCTTTTTAACACTGATAGGCACACTTTGTGCAAGTGTGTTTTATTTACATATATTTCAAAATTAACTGTGCCTGCCATGAGTTCTGACACAAACAGATTTCTCAAATGTTAAGAGTAATCCAAAGTCACTAATCACTTCGGCAAATCCTGGCTATAGTGGTGCCTGATTTAAAGCCTGTTAAGGTCAATAGAAAGAATTCCAGTGTCCTTCAATTACACCCATAAAACACACATTCACATCTGTACAAGCTGCACAAGCACAGGCACGACAGAACAGGGTGCAGATGGATGCCAGACTTCTGTAAAATGCTGTCGAAATATTGCTGCTCTTGCTTTCAAATCACAATCTCATCAGGCTCTCTGGGTTTGTATTTTTCTGCATTCATCTTTAGTCTCAAGGATGGAGACCTGCTATTTGTTTGGCACAGCTTTCCCCTGTACACAGTGTTCTGTGCATCTTGTAAAGCCATACAAATATAGGTAATGAAAGCATCCAGCTGCACAAGGTTGCTTGATTTCCGAGAAAAACTGTGGGAAAGCAGGAACAAAATAACAAAAGCTTGAGGAGCCCCTTCTTTTGCATCCCTGCCCTATCCCCATGGGTCCTAACTGCTAAAACCAAGTTTGGCTTAAACTAGAATTTTCTGTCTGTGGGAAAATTCACTTTGTCTCTATACCCAAGCAGAAACCAGTTCTCTGCCTGGTAATGTTCCCCTGAGCAAGTGCTTCATCCCTTGCCCTCAGGGAATTGTTTCCTGATTCTGCAAGACCTAATTCTGCTGGGTGACTCTCTGGTATCAGGAAAGTAGAGGAACAAGGTCTCAA
The DNA here is from genome assembly GCA_013398175.1 of Climacteris rufus. Taxonomy (NCBI): domain Eukaryota; kingdom Metazoa; phylum Chordata; class Aves; order Passeriformes; family Climacteridae; genus Climacteris; species Climacteris rufus. The sequence continues at coordinate 272,953 of VZRZ01002084.1, read as the reverse complement.
ATGAGGAAATATTGCCAAGACCTGGTATAAAATGCATGCAAGAACAAGAAGGCAATTGACATGTCTTTGACACGTTCATTCATATTGCATCAGCACATTCAAGCCTTCGTCATCCTCTCTGAATTCTGTTTTCAAGTGATGCCTCTTCACCAGTACCATCAAACCCTTCTTTTATTTTCCTCAGATGGTACTTTTTCATTTGTACAATTATCAGGAAGCTGGTCCCAAGAGAAAAATGGAAATATATAACCCAGATAACCACACAGAGTGAGTGAACATGTGTCACCCACGCTCTTCCATACTTTAGAAACAGCAAGGGAACCTATGCATCAGACAGTTCACAAGCAGCACTGCACTTCTTTGGCTAGCAGAGTTCAGTTCAAAGGGAGCAAAACCCAAACCTCACAACCTGAAGCTAACAGAGCTCAGCCACTGTCTTTTAAGACAGTCTGAAGCTAACCCCAACATTTTTGTTCTAACTGCAAATAATTTCTACAAGCAACTATAATGCAATTTAGAAAGGAGCTCCCCATATTTGGCATCAAACTTGCTTCATTCCAGAAACCTTAAATCATACTGATTAATCACAAACGTAGCTTTCATGTGAATATTAACTCTCTTTTCTCCCTAAACGAAATAGCAGTGTATTAGCTGATTCCCATGCTTGAAAAGAGAAAGGGAGAGCCAGCTGGGAATTTCAGCTTTTTGTCTGATTCATTCCTTCACCTAACTCCTCATCTTCCTAAACAAACATCTTTCATCCTAGAAGTGAAAAACAATGTGTGCATTTCTGCTTTATGGAAATTGTATTCATGACATTAAAATAAGTGCCAGCTATGAAAACCGGCGAGGTAGCTGGCAAGTAAGTGCCTGTATACAAATTGTGAAAGCAAAATTATAGAAAAACTCTAACACCATGGATCTGGTTTTGCTGTCTCTCTTTATCAGCATTGTTAAGCCATTGTCCTGCAAGGTATTTGTCTATATTTACATAGACAGATACATCTATGTTTTAATGTAAATTATTCTAAAGAAGAGAAGGAGCTTTCATAAAGAAAAAAAGACAGACAAATGATTGTTCGCTTCTGATATCTACTAAGCAAACAAAGACAGAAATAAATACTTTCTTGCTGATTTTCTTCTTTCTAGACACAGAACTTCAAAGAATCACCCAATTTGCAGAGGTAAATCTGTCTTTAAAAGCAAGTAAGAGCCGGTAATCAAGAACGTGGAAGTTGATTAGTCAGTTTGCTACTAAGTTTGGGGAATGAAATAACTGTTGCCAAATATAGGCAGACTTTTTTTCCCCAATCTGATTCGACTGGTAGAAAACATTATATTAAATACACCTTTGCTATTGCAAGGGAAGCTTGAAATTTGTAATATGCCCCAAGTCTGGTCACAGGAACAAATAAAGATCTTGAAGAGCATATGTTAGTGACCATTACCAGGCTTGAAGGTTTGTTATGGTACTGAATTCTCCTCGCTGCTTTCTAAACAGATCTGCCACAAAAGCTAACCCTCATTTTTCCAGAGGAATTGATGATATGGGTCGAGAAGCTGTGGGATTTAGGCAGTGTTTTCCCTCAGCCAGTTCCTGATGTCCACTGGAATCACACCCTGCTGTAACAAGCCGTGCAGTTTGGGGTGTTATTCTGCATTCAGACAGTGCAGTCTGATCTTCCACTCCATCCCTCTGCTCCAACAAGTCATTTGCCCCTCAGCAATGGAGCCTACCCAGGCGACTGGCACATTCATGCATCTCACATTTTCAGGGAAGCCATTGCTGCAAACCTTTCCCTTTCCCTTTCCCCCTTTTTACATCCTCCTGATTCTCAAACTTTTAAAGAAAATCCTCTCACTTTCCCATAACATCGATTTGTTTTCAGCCATCAAGTAATAATAATCAGGAAATTAATGAGCAACAGCCATTTATTGTTTCAGGTCCCTCAGTGCTTTATTACTTGGCTTCCCAGTCAGGGTGCCTGCTTTTCTTCAGTCCTCATTTCCTTTCTGAAATGGCTCTTACAGTTCCTCCTCACCTGCTCAAGTGCCTACTCACCCTCCACACTCAGGACAGCACCGTGTCAGGCAGTCCCTGACCAGTAGCTGTCCTCTCTTGCCAACCCCTTCCAAAAAAACCTGTCAGCTTGGAGCTTACTGGTGCTACCACCAAAGTTTCATATTATTCCTGGATATCCCAACGTGCTCTACATTCTCCTTTTGCTATGGCAGTGTATCTGCCCAGCAAGACCACCACCTGTTAATAGGCATTTGTTCTCTCTGTTTGCAGTGCAGTAGATGTCAGCTGGATATATTCCTGGTGTTTCTCCTGACATGCTGCATGCAGTCACATGGGCTAGAAATATATGTCCACAGATATGCCACCTGCAGGAGTGTTGCAGCCAGCTCCTTCCTTCACCCACAGAGCTGTAGAGGGGTCTGGAGCAGAAGTCTTATGAGGACCTTTTGATGGAGGTGATGTTGTTTAGCCTGGAGAAGAGGAGGCTGAGGTCCCTGAGGGGAGGTTGTAGCGAGGTGGGGGTCGGTCTCTTCTCCCAGATAACAAGTGATGGGACAAGAGGAAATTGCCTCTAGTTGCAATAGGGAAGGTTTAAATTAGATATTAAGAAAAATTTCTACACTGAAAGGGTGGTCAGGCATTGGAACAGGCTCTGTGGGGAAGTGGTGGAATCACCGTCACTGTAAGTGTTCAAAAAATGTGTGGATGTGGCAACTGGGGACAGGGTTTAGCAGTGAACTAGGCAGTGCTGGATTAACATTTGGACTTAATGATCTTAGAGGCTTTTTCTGACCTTACTGAACCTATGATTCTATGATTTCTGACCCTGAGGAGGAGCTTTACCAGGCCGTGGTTTTGGGAGGTGCAGGGTTGGTTTTTGAGTTTCCACACCAAGGCTGTTGAGTCTGCAAACTGCCCTCCTTTCCAGGAAGTATGAGTGACACTGAAATGCCTCAGCACCATCAAACCTTGCTGTGCAGATCAGTGCTGTTCCTGAAGGAAAGACTCTGTGATTCCATGCACAAGTGAACACTAGGTCAGCAGCTGACCGTGGGGGATGAGGTGGGGGACAGAAGAGCATATAACAGGAAAGCAAGTTTAAAAACAAAAGGAAGGGGAAGTGCTGAAGCGAAACGTCTGGTTTCCATGAGCTTAACTGTTTAGTCCCTCTAATGTATTGCAGCTTCAAAACAGTGGCAGTCGCTTTCTTGGTGAGCAATGTCATGACGGGAGCCAATATCGATATTTAGTATGTGTAACTATTTGCACAGCATGGACAGGCCTTGTTTGTACTGAACAAACACAGTGGGGCACAGTACCTGCTCCAAGGAGGTTTTGTGACGGCTGCAGAAGGGGTTGAAGAGAAAACACACATGCACAAGGGCAGGTCAGTGACAATGGCATTACCTGTGTTTCCAACAGGTGACAGGATTGTAGCTTTGTGCATGGTGTTGTGCTCTGCCACAAGGTCAGCAGTGCAATGAAATAATCTGGAGTCCTCCATAAACTGTGATAGCTGTGATCTAAATCACCATAAAGCTGTTCTACCCAGCAAACCAGCCAGACAAGGACAGACTGTCTCTTTCCTCTCTCTAGCAATGACAAGTGATCCTTCCCGACTGAGCAAGGGCTTTCCCACCGGGAAGCCACCACGTGGCTATGTGAGACTTATTTTTACAAGACAGATGGAGCCTTCAGTTCTCATGTACTTTTTAATATCTCACCATTGTTTATGTGAGTAACTAAGTGATTCTTTAAATTGAGGTCCTTTTATTTCAGGGACAGACACTGCCAGAAGAAATAATACTTGCTATGTTGTGGGCAATAACATGATCTTGGAATGGGGACAGCTTAATCACTCCTGCATTTTACTTAGGTCATATTTAACTGTCTCCAAGTAATACCTTTTCTGTTTTTTAAGGCAGGGATTATTCTGATGGAGGAAACACAGTTTTTAATAGTGAAGGAGATCAGCCAGTGGAACAAATGGAAAAGGAGAATGGTGGATTCTCCCTTTGATCCACAAACTACTAAAGATACACTCTGGCCAAAACTGCTCTGAGGCTCAAAGCAGTGTAAACTGGAATATTACAGAGGCCTGTTATACAGGAGAAGCCAGAAAAGATACAGACTTTCTCCTCTGTATTTCCTCCATATGTTCTGTACACATGTCTTTTTGTCTTGGTGAAGGTACAATCACAGAGTCATAGACTGGAAAGGACCTTGTAGACCATCTAGTTCCAATGGCCCTACCATAGGCAGGGACACCTTCCACTAGACCAGATTGTTCAAAGGCCCATCCAGCCTATCCTTAAACACATTCAAGGATGGGGTATCCACAAATTCCCTGATTAACCTGTTCCAGTGCCTCACCACTCTCACAGTCCTTGTCTTGCAGTCAAGTCACTCGAGAGGTGTGGGAAGAGATGCTACCACTGAAGATTGAGTCAAAAAACTTGTTGAGTACCTCAGCCTAGGCAGCCATCTCAGAGCTGCAGGGTGACAGTGGCCGAGTGATGAAGCTGTGTAGCCCTGCCTCAGGTGACTGTGAATCAACACAGTGCCTGAGACTGTGGGGAAAGGTCTCCAGAATTCTTTTGCTGAAAGTTGTTTGGGACCTCTTTGTCCAGCTATGGGCAGTAACTTCATCCAAGACAATGGGGTTTTAAGCCCAAGCCCCTGGACAGGAAAGGCACTTGATGTCTCATTCACAAACTTCATGTCCTTCCATGGCATCCAGTCAGGTTCAAACCACCACAACTGCCTTATGTATTTCTGTGCCACTTTAATTGGACTGAGCAGTTTTCTGAGATCAAGAGAAAAATCTAAAATAAAATGTTAGTCAGTAAAATGTCAGATTAATAAAAGAGCTTTCTGTTGTGCTTGTTTGTGGGTTTGAGGGGGTTTTTTTAACCTTCTTTCTTTTGCAAAGGTTTCCTGAAATCAACCTCTACTTCTAGCCATCCTCCCTTTTTTATGCATCTTCATGAGAATTGGGAGACTCACAAATATCTGGAGATAGAAAACCAAAATATTTGATATATAGTACTTGCTGAAGATGTATTTATGAAATGCATCCACAGCGAAAAAGCCATAAGAACTATTTACTGACAGGTGTCTAGGAAAGTCTATCCAATAAATAACATTACCTGTAATATGATTCCATAATTATGCCATCCTTTACACAGACAGCCATGAAGTGACAATTTACAAAGTGGTAATTACTGTGAATGTGTCTACTCTGGGCTTGGGAAGAGCTAAACTGGATGCTAGTTGCTCAGGGAAGAAAACTGTGGGTGGCAAGTGTGAGTACCATTGTTTCTGGGCAGGCAAAAATATTCCCTTATGCACTCAGTTATGTGAAATTTTCAGTATTTCAGAAATTTTACACTTCTGAACTGCTTAATCTGATCAATGAAAGTATCATCTTAAGAAGAATTCACATAAGAAAAAGCAGGACAACATTAACCTAAAATCATTCTGATAAATTTTAATAGATGACTTCAATTCTACAAGTATCTTGCTACATATCTGATTGCCATCAAGGATATATTTATGCTCTTATTAAAATGTAGCTTGGCTTTGTTTGGTCATGCATCTGAATAGTTGACTTATGATATTTTTAAGGGGTGTAAATCAGCCTCTATTTCCTCAACAATAAACTTCTCATGCTTGGTGCATGACTTACAGCTTCTAGAATCACCTGCTGTGCTGCAGCTGGTCAATAGGAAGCTTTATTTCATTTTTTGAGTTTTCAGTTTTGTTTTCAGAAAAGTTCAGCTTAATTCAGAAGACTGTGCTCAGGAGGTTTAATTGCAAGTCTCACCAATTTTAACCTTTCTTTTCATGTCATTTAGACACGTGAGAACGAGCACTTACATTTTTCTTTGGGATTGAGTTCCTTAAGGCCAACAGTTTCCAAATAACACCTTAGGTCTTATCATTAGGGAAAGCAAAGCATGGTCAAACTGTTTTCCACGGAAAAATATGAGCATCAGGTTCCAAAATCACAATATCACGAGGCAATGGACCCCAACAGAGAAATCCAATTCAACCCTCTGGTGACCTGAAATGGAGCTCATGTCAATTAAACAGATCAAAATGAAATACAGGGACAGTTTGAAATAAAAATATTTCAGAATATTTTTCCTCATGGACACATTTTTATTCTTCATAAGGATGGAAAAGAACAAACTCAACACTCGTATTAACTTGAGAAAGAATCTTGGAGTAAAAATCCTATTACTCTCAAGGCTCTTAGTTGCTCAGAGGGGCATAAGGTGGCATTTTGGATGTTAGCCTGAGTTCTTCAAGGATCCTTCTGATGCAATTTGAAAATCAAAAAGACAGTATCTAGCCAGGGATAGATGTAAGAGATAACACCGCAAAGCAAATAAGGCTCCAAACAGTCAAACCTCTCAGACAGAAAGAATGTGCTAGAAAAACAAATTATGGTAATGAACACCCTTCTACAAAATGCTGTGAAAGAGACAGACCCCATCCTAATCCCTCAACACTAAGGAAAATAAATGGTTTGTATTTATATTTGATTACATGGAAAACTCAACTTATTTAAATAATAATAATCTGATCAAATTTCTAAACAGAAAAGATACTAAATTCCTGGTCCATGTCTGCTTGGCATTTTCAGGCAATCCTGAGCTAGTTGTGCTCAGCACAGCCTGTGGAGTCTGACTTACCACACCCTGCAGGGAGTCGGTGTGTGTATTGCCCTGTGCTGAGAAAGTGTCTAACTCACCTGCCTGCCTGGCTGTAGCTTGCTGTGTGTGTGAACACAGAGTCACCCTTAAATCATCTGGTGGAGGCTCAGTTGCTTGACATGCCTGCTACACGCTCAGGCTTGTGTTGTCACCCGGACAGTACAGCCCAAGGCGTCTGGAAAGCCCTGGGACCTCACCTCAGGTGCACACCTACGCCCTGAACCCCTCTTTAGGCTGAGCTTATCAGCACTCAGGTCTGCGCCTTGAATTTCAGTGCAATTAGGCAACCAAGGGTAATCAAAGATGGGTTTGGCCCTGCCAGGCTGATATGAAGGCAACTAATGAGGGCCCAGCTCTTCACTGCCTAAAGCAGGAGCTTCTGCACCAAATTCACAGCACTTACATTGCAGCCAGGTGAACGCAGAGTCTGAACCTGGTGCTGAGGCTGCCAGCCTAGAAAAAATCTGGAGCTATTCATATAAGTAGCATATTCTAGATGTGTTCATGTGAATAAAAATTGCCTGATCAAGTGAACGTAGCAGCAGTGGTGTTGCCTAAAACAAAGGAAAAAGGAAAACTTTGCAACAGTATTAGAATAAAAAGCAGGTCCTTTATTGAAAGCTTTCGAGGTGCACAATGTGGCTATATGCATCATTGGAATCAGGTTTCTACAGTTTTTATAAGTTTAACAAATTAACATATCAATGGAATATTGTCCAATTAAACGAGCATTCAATTAGGTCATCTAGCCCCTGGGTTCAGCCGCCTACTGAGACCCCCCTAACTTCAAGTCCTGCTTTTGTTTCTACTTTATGAAACATGGGACAGTGAAATGTCCTTGCTTCCCAGAGGAGCAGGAATGATAGGGTGTTAGGAATGTATCCTGTTATGAGACATGGAGTCCTTGGTTTCAGGTAGGGTCTTAGGAATGCATTTTGTCTATCTTACTAACAAAGTGGGGAAAATACTAGCTAAGAATCTATATAGTTATACAATAAAAGGCTACAGGATTACAAATACATAGCAAATATAAAAGCAAAAATCCTAAGGCATCAGTGGGAGTTCCAATGGAACTACTGTGGGGTTGCACCCACATGAATGGAATTGGGATCCTATTTAAGAAGTGGATTAGATTTAATTACATCTTTCTGGAGGTCAGCTAGTAATAAACTAAAGAGAAAATATCTGAACTGAATTACCAAGAGTCATTTCTTTCATCCCTCCTCTACCTGTAGCCAGTGAAGGCCCAGGTTCCTTCTCACTTGTCCTTGTTGAGGCACAGTCCCACTCAAGTAGAGGGAGATGCTAATGGGGTTAATGGTGGCCAAAGTCTGGCAGCAGAAAATCATGAGGCAGAACTGTCTCAGTCAAAATGCTGCTTTTCCCAGGGAGTGAGTGGAACTTCAGAGTTTTCTTGGTGGGTTTCTGGGCTTTCTGATCACAAGATCAAAATTTAATTAACTGTAAAATCTATTTGGTTTTAGGACTAGATCAAAGACTTAAGTGCCTGAATTGAGGACTGCAACAGCTAATCATGAAGAAACATAAATAGATTTAAGACATGAAGGCAAAAATTAACAAATAGCTCCAAAACAAAGGAAATCCCTTCATATTCATTGTTTGCTTTTTGAGGCAAAACCGTTGCTTTTCTACAGTTATTACTGAGACACTGGGGCACCAGTCAGACAAGAGGTGCATTCAATACTTCAAGCAAATTGTGTGTGTCCTCTTTGTACAGTTTTGCAACTGTCCCTTCTCACACAGATTACTTTTTCATTCTTCCCTAGTCCTTTTTCCCTCTGAGCCTCTTCAGTGTGGTGAGAGTTTGTGCAAGACTCACTCAATTTTATCAAGCTCACATTACTACAGGGAACAAAAGTAAAGAGGGGAGAAGTCATCAAGCAGAAGGGGTAGGCAGACTACCTCAAAATGCATATGCATCTCAGGGTTAATGCTCCTTGAAAAAAAATACATGACATTAAATAATTTCCCCTTCCTCTTCTCTGTTCCTTTCCCGGCCATGACCTTACAAATAATGTGGTGTTAATCTCAACTTGAATCTTCTCAAAATGCTATATTTAGTCTATGTCTTGCATGATGCTTAGACTCCCATCCTAAAATTGTATTATGAACCACCTAGGAGAACTCATCCTGCCAAAAGCTTAACCTGGAATAGGAGAGGTGAGGAGAGGAAACATATTTTTGGTAAACCAGCTCCCTTGAGCATGCATTTAGTCAAAGACCAAAGAGAGAGTGCAAGGGTTTGGATGTGAAACCAAGTATGTATGGTAAGGGAATTGCAGAAATCCTACATTAGATTGGCTGCCACCTGAGATGAATGGGACAAATTGCTCATGGAAATGTCTATATCTCTCCACTAAGTACATAAATAGACTGTACAACTGTCTTAGGCTGGGCACCCACCTGCCAAGCAACTTGAATTAGGTAAAATGAATCCTTCTTCTTGAAGGTGCATGTGTTATTGTGGCTAGTGCTGAGGTCTGGATCCAGATTCCTTACAGGCACACAGTGGGAGCAGAGGGAGCTCTTGTGTCCTACTGGGGCTCTGGCTCTTGCCCATGCTAGTTAAAAATCCTTTGCACAAAATAATCATGGAGAAACACCTGGTCCAATGCACAGTTAATTAACTCAGAAACTACTGGGACTATTTATAGTTCTTGAGAGATTCAGATCCTTCTTGGCAGAGAACTGTACAGACCCAGGAAAATACTTTCTGCTCTGCCTTATATGCAAGAACGAGGGTTTTTTGCTAGAAGAAACAAGTCCATGTTTGAACACTCTGAGCAGTTCTACTACTAGAGCTCAAACTAATTACTAGTAGGCCCCAGCTCCTGTTCCTCAAATAAAAAAAATCAGTGCTCTGGGTTATAAAGGTCTGCAAATGAAATCACATCTTACCTGGTGGCAGGGGTTCCTAATATCCACGGAATCCTATAAAACCATCTACTGCCCCCAGTTTTACACCTTCTGGTGTACTGAACAATTCCTTCCTTGGTTTGTTTCTCACCTGGATTGCTTTGTGTTGGCTTGGGCACAGATGCTCTTAAAAATGCAACCCTTTTGACTTCCAACAAATCCAATTTAGATGCAATGGTCTTCTGTTAGAACAAGATTTGGGCATGTCTAAGTATCTCATACCTGTTTGGCTCTCAGGTATTGTGGTGAGACTGGTTTTAGTCACCGGGATAGGAATGCTTCCTGTTGTAGTTTCATGTTTAGCTTTGAACAAAGGAATTAGGATTCCTTGAACATATGGCCACTTCCCTCTGTGTTCTTGCAGCACAGATGTTTTGTCCAGCTGCCTTCTCATATGGCTGCTGGCATTCATTTTCTGGAATGAGTTTTGTTCTAGTACAATAATAATACAGCAAAGTGGGCCCACCTTTCCTTATTAATTTCATAGAACTGTCCACTTTTGAAGACTGAATTTCCCACCAATCAAGAGAAGTGCAGGTGCTTAAAGAAAAACTTGCTTCTGCTCTACCACCAGGATGAGATGAGAATATATAAATTTCATCCTTTAGACTTCCAGGCTTCCCTGAACTCCTCTTTATGTCTACCACAAAAACAGTTGAGAAGATTTACTGTTTGAGGTTATACATGCTGTCAGTTTGACTTTTTTTCTTTTTTTTTTTGTTCACCAGGATAACATTAATAGCAGTAAACAAAAATCTGTGAAAGATTGTATTCTTGCATTGGACCCAGAGAGGAATGGAAAGACAATGTGATGGGTTGATAATGGTATAGACATTGTTAATTCTTCCTTGCACTGGTGAAGTAAAACAGGCAGGTAAGTTCTGCACTGTCACTCATCTGGACAGCTGGGATATCAGCAGCCCATAGCCAAGGAGCTTACAATAGTTGAAGCATGAAAAATGCACTTTTTGTAGTGTCCCTTTTCCCTTGACTTTGCAAGGCAGAGTCCTGCATCCAAGTGATCTGTGCAGGAGGCATGAGGAAGGGCAGCTAAATCCCAAATAATTTGCTTTCTATTGCAATGACATCTTCAATGCACACTGCAAAGGAGCTATATTAACTAGGACAAGTAAGGAGAGTTGAAACAGTGTTTAGCTAATGACTGGCTTGAAGATCTTGGGGGTCTTTTCTAACCTAAGTGATTCCATGATTCTATGATTCTAAGATTCTAAGTGCTTTGTGGCTTCCTGACATTTTAGCAGAATTGCAGGGCCAGAATCTCCTTGAATATCCAGGACAAATATTGCATTCTCTGATCCACTGGTGGCTAAGGAACTGTGGGGTGCTTTGTCATACAAGATGTAAATGAAGTCAGCTGCAGTATGTGCTGAAATAATTTGAATGAATCTTAGAACAGAAAATGGAGGAAAAGACATGTTCAAATGTTTATATGACAAGTATCATTTTACCTGGGATATTTGTACAGGCTGACTCCCTCCACTTGTGCCTTTCTCCCCAGCATTCACCAGTTGCAGTCTGCAGCATTTTGCTATGGGAGTAAGTTGGCTGCTGCACATCAGCAACACAAAAGTGATGACTGCCCCTTGTTCAAGCTGCTGAAAGAGGTGTCAAATGGGGTAACAGCTCCTCCAGCATCTGCATGGCAGGGCTGGTATGACAAGGCAAGTCCTAAATCCTGGTCCTTTTACATCCAGACACTGCTGAGGGAAATGCCAAAGCAAAGTCTGTTTTGCTCTGAATACATAGATATGTTTTGTCATAAAAAGACTCAAGGTTTCGAGGTCCTGATCTCAGGCCATGTGACACCCCAAAGACAGTGTGTACTTTGCTAGTAGAATTTTTTCTTCATCCATTTACAAGGCAGGAGACATGAGCTTTTTAAAGGTATTTTGCTTACAATGAAAATCTACTTTCTCTTAGGTTTTTTTTCTATTCCTTGTGTTGAAAAATCCTTAGAGTTATAATGGCCATTCTGCTTAGTATGAGGTGCCCTATAAATAAATGTGCAGTTAATGGTGTTCATTTTAGTTCCTCTCACTATGCAGATACAGTATATATTATTGAAAAAGCAAGTCAGCTTTCATTATGGTGACATGAATAAAAACACAAGGGAACATATTGCTCTATCAAACCCCAGAACCTAGGCAGCCAGCTCCATGGAAGGTTTTTGTTTCAGATTTTAAAGGACCAAATATTTCAACTAAACCTCTGGTTGGAGTTTGTATATTTACATAAATTCTTTTTTTTTTTTCCCTTGGAGCCTGACCCTGTTTCCTGAGGCTTGAGTGAGGGACTGGCTTACTTTTCTAGCTTCTGAAAGGTTTGTCTTTGTACTTGTGCTTTCTTATTAAATATAAATCAGAGACCCTTAAAGTCAGTTTACAGCACTTCCACTTGATAGAAGATTGCTACTTAAAGATCCTTTCCTCCATCACTAGAAATGAGCCTTCTTTAAATTACACATTTTCATTAACAAATCACTTGTATAATACTAATGCTTCCCACTCAAATCCCTATATATCATGTGGTTTAGAGACTGCAGCATGCTGAGGTCTTCTGGCTCTATTATTTATGTCTCTCACACATGAATAATAACTTTTCTGACATAAATTCATCTAATGGAAGCAGCTTTATACTCAATAAATATTGTGAATGCTTGCTGAGTATCACACACTGTAAGAACCTCCTCGTGTACTTCCCACCGAAGGAGAGGAGCTCTGTTCTGCATGGAAATCACTTTAAGCCCAGCTCGGGTTTCAACCTGTCACTATGTGCACTCAAGTGAGTGCAAGCCCTGTCCTGACACAAATTGGAAATGAAAGATGTTGACAAAAATTTCAGCTATGTGAGTAATGATTTATGACTGGTTTTGCCCAGGCACCTCAGCAATGTTTGTGAATAAAGCATTGGGGTTTATGGCAGCAAATAATTCATTAGAAAGACAATTTCAACTTGATTAGAGATTACTGAGAAAGAAAAGGGAAAGGCCAGATCATTTTATGAATCAACATACACTTCAGTTCCCCTTCTTTAAATATTTGTGGCAACATGTAAAATTTAGGTCACATCTTTAACCATAGGCACCTGCTGGTGGCGTGTTGCCAATCCACAGTGCTGTTGTCAGTGTAAGAATTTATTCTGCAACCACATCTGAGAGGCCCATTTGTGCATTGGAACCCAACATGAGGTCTGAAACACGATGATCCTGTGAGCTGCATGAATTTTCCTTGTTCTGGACTGTTTTATACAGAGAAACTTCTATTAAATGATAATAGGATAGAGAAAAGAAGGCCTGTTGTAGGCAGATGCTACATGATACTGCAAAGGTCTTGTAAGCATTCCTAAAATATCACTCTACTTCTGAAAAGAAAAAATTTCCCTTGCCTTCAGAAAATTAAATTAAAATCTTTTAAATTATTGATATATATCCAGGTGTACTCTTAGAAATATAGCTAGTCCCAAACTAAGAGCCAAGTATGTGCTCTTAAATCTTAGCATTTCTGTAGCTAGCATCTGCAATGCCAAATACCAAAAGCCCCACCCTCCAGGAAAATTGTCCCCCCAGACGCCCTTTCATTCCAGACAAACCCATTCAGATGCTGCTTTCACAGCCTTTTAATCAAATCAGCCCTTACAATCTTCCTTTCACATCACCATCCCGTCTGTCGAGCACAAGCAAGCCAATTTTACACTGCAATTGTCCTCTCATTTCTGAGCATCACATCAGCCCCATTTTCACTCTAAAAAGCTAAATCCTTTTTTCAGACTGCCATGAGGCTGAGAGAACTTTATATAACCTGCATGTTGAGGAGGGAAAAGAAGAGGCTATTACAGCAAAGTGCAGAAGCTTTTAGAAAGAAGAATTTCTTCCACTTTGGCCTCTGTTTCCACCTTTTTTCAGCCCCCATTTGTAGGTGCAAGAGCAGTGGCAGTTGTAAGAAAACCTAAATACTCCACAGGTGATCCTGCAGTTCACCTTTAGGAGATTTAGACCAGAATTTGATGGGACACCTAAGAGTTTTGATACCTCGAGCCATTATTGCTCACTTTGAGCCCTGTTTACAAGAATAGTGCTCAGAAGACTTTCATATTTCTGTATTCTACTATTAAAATCAGTGAGGACCTCTTTACAACCTTCTGACCTTCTCATCTTTTCATGTGGTGCATGGGATCCAAACTGGTACTGTGGTCTTTGTTCCCAGCTTTGCCATTTTGTCCTTTGGGAAACAACCCCGAATGGTTTGTTTGTCTAATGTGAGCATAAAATATGGCACGTTGTTACTGCAGGTTTGCACACTAGTGGCCAGTGACTTAATCAGAAACTGGGAACAATAATACTGTGATATATTCCTGCCAAGATGCAGTCTGAAAAACACAGATAAGAGAAATCATATGTGATGGGTATGCAAAGAATTTTTCTTAGCAATAATAAGCACATAAAAGCTCCCCAACTGATGCTCTAACAAGTGAAGAGTTGATGAGAAGTGCTAATAGCACTGAAGGAGTGAAATCAGTGAGAGCCTCGTCTGCAAAATAAATTACATGAGCAGAAGTGTCTGTTTTAAGCAGTTTCCAGATCATCTGGGAGTTTGAAAACCCTGACATAAATGGCTTTACTGACGTTGACAGTGTATTGTCTGCTTAACGACACCAACTCTACTCTTCTGTATTTTAGCAAGTGCAGTTCATCATATAAAAGAGCGGTGTAAGAGGTTGCACTGTAACCACATCTGAGAGCCCCATTTTTGCATTTTAGCTACCTGGAGCCTGCATGGTTGCGCTGGCAATGGCAACAGGAATGTGCTGGCTTCAGACAGGCGGTCTGGGAGATCAGGAGGTGCAGCGGGGCTGCGCCACCACAGGGAATCCGAGCAGGCAGATGGGAAGGACACAGCTCTTCCCTCCTGTGGAATGCCTCAACAGGACTGTGCACAGTGATAAATAAGTGTCAAATTTGTTATACTACAAACCTATTGCAAAACGTTTTAAGTGAACTGAATTTCTCAAAAAATTACTGAAGCATACTCTGTGGTGCAGTGAGCAGCTCAAGCCATCTGACCATGCACAGCATCCCAGGCTCTCCATCGTCTCTGTGCTTTTCCAGTGACCCCAGACTGGGCTTCACCACACAGCTACTGCAGGTTAATACAGCTAGGTCATATTCAGCCAAATCAGCTGTCACAGCAGCTCTCCATTTTCATGCAAACAGCCAACAATAGTTATTTCCACCTGTAGCACTCATCAGCTAAATCAAATTTTCCACTTATATTTACACACTAAGGTCATTTTGTTGACAGCAGCTAAAGGAAGAAGCAAATTCTGAATTCTAAAGAAACATTTTCCATCACACAAAAAGGATCCTCTTGTTTAAGCAGTTCACATTTAAAGCACCTCTAACAAATTATCAAATCTGTGATTTCTTTTCTGGTATGGATGAGCTATCTCATATTGTAAGCTGCCCCTTTCACTGCATCCCACATGAGACAATATTAATTTAAAATTTCACCTTTCTGCAACTGCACTCAATCATTTATATGCATCTGTACAATTTTTACTAATTCAGGGTCTATAACTGGAAAGTCAGATGATTTCTTAGTAGAGAAATACTAATGCTGTGTTATAACAATGCTGATTACATTACTGATACTGGAGCTGTGCACAAAGTAAGCATTGTCTGGTTTTTATCAACCTAAGCATGGTAAACAATAGACCAGGTTCAGTTTAAGCAGAGATATACTCGTAGCTATCTCAATATTCTGCCTGACGACTGCTACACTTAATCATAAGCATACTACTCAATTAGGTGGATGTCTCTTAATGCCTTCTGGCAAAAATATTCCGCTTGGTATAAATAATCAAATGCCCAAACAAGGATTTCAGTCTAACTGTTCTGTCTCCCAAGTGAGTGCCTTCCCAAACTAATCTCACTATTTTGCTTGTGCAGTGCAATAGAATGCAATTATTTATGCCAAGCAGAACAGTTTAGCTAGGGGAAATGGCAATAGCCTGTCTACTCCCCCTCTACAGCTTGGGATTTCGCACAGGCCCTTCGGGATGTGAAATCTACACATTCCCATTCCTGCTTCTGCGTGGAGAAGGTATGGGAAAAGTGTTCCCACTGCATGTGTGGCTGCCCCGCTGCTGCTGGGTTTAAGGTGGCATTGCATTCCTTTTATTCTACCACAAGCCTCTGCACTGGGTCTCAGGGAAAAGCAGCCAATGTTTATGACTCCCACTTGTGCTTCAGTGCAAGCTTTTGGCAAGGATAGAGATGTACAGGTGTGGAGTCAGCAGCACAGGTACCTTGGTGGTTTCATGAACAGAAACACAGACCCTGAGGGAACTGACTTTCTTCCTTGTTCTGTGCAGCCAAGCAGCGACTCAGGGATGTAAAAAATCCATCAGACATGTGACTCCTCCTGGGGAACTGGCCCCTGACTCCTAACCCTGCTCAGATGCTGACTCCAATGTGTGTTTACAGCACTGTCCCTGTACCATGAGCATCTATCACAGTTCATCTGGGGTGTTGAATGAATTACATTTTGCTTGACAGGTGAAGAAAGAGGAACGTGGCCCCTTCTCAAGTATTACTAATCTCACCTAACCTATCATATACAAATATTATCAATAATAGTATATGACATCAGTCTTGGTGCAATAGAATAAAAGAGAATAAAGCAGAACCAGAGGACAGCAGCTGGCTTTGTAGAGATGTACAGTAGCAGCGTTTTCTGTTTCCATTTAGATTATATGAACAATTAGTTTATTTTTTCATTTTCTTTGTTCCCTTGGTAGAGGAAGAGATCAAAAGAGTAGATTAAATTACTTCAGTTCTTTAATAAACTGGTGTCTTTTTTAACATGAATATTTTTGTGACAGTTTACAAAAGGTCTCAGTACCTGGACATTTTGGCACTTTGGTGTTAAAAGACATAGAAAAAGAAAAGGGATGTTTGTTGTGGTTTTGGTGTTTGGTTTTTATTTTTGTTTTTGTTTTTTGTTTTTGTTTTTGTTTTTTTTTTGTTGTTGTTGTTGTTGTTATTCTTGTTTTGGATTTTTTTCTGGTTTTTTTTCTCTTTCTATTTCCTTCCCCTTTGCCTGGTTCCTGCTGTCTAACCACCACCTCTGTTAAATGTATCTAACAAAAATGTTACCAATACATAATGTCTCAACATGCCCTCTCGTAAAAATACTCCAAACCTATCAAGCAGAAATCTACAGGGGCAGATTGCAATCCATCCTGTAAGCTCATTATACTGTGCAAGGGGGAGGAAGAGAGTGAGGGAGGGAGCTTTCTCAGCTTCTCTTCCTGCAAACGGGGAAGGGAAGGAATATCTTCTGTGGGTGAGCCTGGCACAGCCGCACGGTTGCAGCCCAGCATTAGCAGGTGGCTGGCACAACTCCCTGCCTCAAGAACAGGATGGGGCAGCCATCGTGCCTTTGAGCTTCACAGGCTCTTTTCACAAACAGTCCTCAAAGATCTGCCAAATCCAGGCAGTGCTTTTGGTGTCTGTCCAGAGACTGAGACTGTTCTCCTTGCCCCAGGGCCACGCTGATCACCACAGGGGCCACAAGCTCTGTGTGGTGTCACAGCAGCGACACAAAAGGACGAGCCAGAGACACCTGTGTCCAGGATCAGAGAGAAGGAAGGAAGGGCCACAAGACCCGCCTTCTTTATTTTTTATATCCATTTGGAAATCACTATTCATTGGAGGAAATCAGTTCTTCCTCCCTCAATTACACTGGTCAAAGGAAATGTCCATCAAAGTTCTGTGTCCATGAGAAAGGAATGTGAGTGATAAGATACAGTTACAATAACATAGCCATGTTTACAGAAAAAGACTGTGTGAAAGAAAGTAAAAAATATTCAGCTGCAAGAAGCAAGGCAACAGTGGTGCATCCCCCATGTCACACGCTCAGAAGTGCTGGAACAGGCTCAGAGTGCCCAGCTGCCCTTTTCCTTGTGGCCTGGCACTGTGCCTTGGCTGTCCCTCCAACAGTGTTGGTGCAAGAGAAGCACACGAGATCCATGGGAGAGGACCAGGCAGGGAACAGCAGGGTTCTGCCTGCACTGCCAGCAAGGAGCCTGTGCTGCAGACAGTCCGAGCTCAGCACATCTTAAACCTCGCTCAAAGGCTGCACCAGGAGGTGGCTGTGCCAGTAGATGAGGGGCAAGTTCAAATCTGTGCCCCTACTCACTGTACAATATACACGCAGTCTTGGTACATGATGTAAATAACATTTGTGTAAAGCAAAGCCAAAGAGCCTGAGCTTGCAGTTTTCTTGCAGAGAAAATTTGCTTTCACGTTGCAAAGCACAGAGGCAACAGTTTCTGCACATCACTGTGAATAAAACTCTGGAGAAGCAGCCCACACTTCCTCCATACCGCAGAAAAAAAGAATGAGCCTAACACTGGGGTTATTTTCTCTTTTCCACCATTCATTATTTGTTTTTCCTATAGGCAAATATCTTAAAATCAGTGGCACGTCTGCCTTCTTGCTTGCACTGCCCTTCTGTGGTGCACGTAAAGAGATATGTGGCTATTTTTTGCAAGGCAAGACATCCATTGCAAGCCTGGTTCATGCTCCCTGGAGTATCTATAAGGTGGGAAATGCAATTAATTCTGGAAGGAATCCCTCCTGCTGGCAGGCAGCCAGAGATAGCAGAGCTGTAATAGCTTTTGGGCAGACACAGCACAGAAATTACAGACATTCACCAAGGACACTCCCCCTGAGCTTCTGCTTTCTTGAAGTAATTGCAAATAATATCACTTGGATGCAGATAGCTGGAGGGGAAACTCAGGCACTGATGAAGCATGAAACAGCTTGGCCTGAGACCTAAAATAATCCTGCATAAAAATTCACAGCTGCCTGTTTTTAAAAATAAAAACAAGACCATATCCCCCTCTGCTTTATATCAATGAATTTCCTTTTGTTCCTTTGCTCTACAGGTTGGTTGGTGTGTGGCTTCACAGATAACAGGGGGCTTGGCAGGAGAAAAATTTCAACCTTCTACCGATCTCCTGTCTTCCTGTGTCTGAAAGGCTTCGTCAGGAGAAAGCAATTCAAAACCTTCATATATTGGTTTCAGTATCTTGAACTGAACATTGTGGCTAAAATACATGATGAGAAGCAATCAAGGAAGAGGAGATGCAACAAAATACAGCAAGAATTAATATTAATAATGCCAATTCATTGATGGACTAGATTCTGGTCCTTTTCTCACATTAAGTCATGGCTTGCTGCCATGGAGTAGGATGTAGTGCCACTTGCAAAGAAGAATACTGTAAGGAATCCATGATATGACATACAAAAGTAAAGGTCATATAATGGCATCCTTACAAAATGGTCTTGATAAGACTAGGAGGCCACTCTGAAGGAGGAAGGTTGGCAGAGCCTTATCTGTCCAGAGTATCTGCCTGTCTTTCAGTTCACATTACAGCAACCCTAAGGGTGGCCAGACCAAAACTAGAGCTTCCCTGCTTTTGCTTGACAGAGGTGCACAGTAACCTTGTCTCGGAGCCTTTGTGATCCAAACTGACAAGAGACACCCAGAAGAAGTGGGGGGGAGATGATATTTGCTTCTGTGTAAGGAATCTCTAAACCAGTTCATCTGCACAAAGAATCTCTAAACCAGCTGGGATGTCCTCAGACTTGTGAATGGAGCCCTGTCTCCCAGTTCAGTCACCTCCTCAAGAGATCATTTTTTCTGTGGAAATATATCACTATATCTAATAGCACCTTGCACTTCTGTAGCCTCCTCTATGCGAAGATCACAAAATAGCTCCCAAAGAAGGAAATCACCACACCCTACACAGTCAGCTGCAGTGCCTGAGCGAGGTCACAGCCAGCAGAAAAACAGTTTAGGCCATTAGGGGAGCACTGACTGTCAGCTGTACAATGGCATCCACCTCATTGTCCAACAACTCATGAGGCAATGGAACAAAAACATGGAATATCCCTTGTAGTTGCAGGCATCCCTGGTCACCCCAGCACTAGTACAGTCTTGCTGTACCAAGGTCAGAAGAAGTGCCCCAAGAAAAAGGCTTTGTCCCATACTTTCCCAGGACTGCCCAAGAGAAGAAAGCAAGGGGAAAGTTTTTTCAGGATGACAGGTTTTGGTCAAACTACCTCGTTGGCTACTTAGGAGACCACATTGTTGCACCTCCCATCCTCAGAACTTCTGGAAGCCACCAGGCACTGCCTGTATTCCCTGCCTCCACCTCTGCTCTTGGGATCTAATGAGAATACAAATGTAAATAAAAAATGTGGCTCAAAGAGCTTATTTGGAATAAGCAAGAAGTCATGGGAGACTGTACATCACCCAAACTGGAGTGATGCTTAGGTTACATCAACCCATGATGTCATGAATTTTTATCTGTACCGTTGTGGTGCAAATTCCTTATATAGTGGGCTGCCTGAGAGATGCTGGTCTGCCTCCCTACCCACAAAACTGGGTGCTGGCCTCCTGGTGCCTCATGCTTTGGGCACTTCTGTTACCAGAGAGAGCAAAACCTTCCTTTTCACCACTCTTCAGTGGCAGATGGCATGCACGAGATGATGCATGTGCACATGCAATGCACATGCACATGCTACACATATATCATTGAATACACATGCTCCTCACAGCAAACCATATCCCAAGATTTACTGTAGTGTCATGAAGAGCAAATAGTTCTTGTCAGACATAATATATGGCATGCACATTATTCTGCTTCACTTTCTTCTCTATACTCAGATAGGCCAAAGTGACTTTCAGTGAGCTCAAATTTGCCTTCACCTTGTGTTTTGCATTCTTTGAGTTCAGTCACCTTGTCTTAACTGTTCCCCCCCTTCCCTGGACTAAATGCCAGATTGCCTACACTATCCCCCTGACTAAGGCTTCCCGGTTGCTTCTGCAATCCTTACTTCTGATTAACTAACACCTGGTTTTGTACCATTTTTGGTAACTTTCCACTCTTTTAAACCACAGTCCTCATACCCAATCTGGAAAAACTGGTTTGTGTAAACTTTAGATAACCCTTTGTGCCAGGCCTATTTGTAACTCGGTAGTGGAACATGATGGTTTAATGGGCAGGGATTGTTCCCAGCACAGAAGTTAAAAAAACATTTAGGGAGGAGAGGAGAGAGGGGAATTCAGACTCAGTTACATTTGGCTGAAAACTTCCTATAAAATTTGTGTTAAGCTTCGTGTCATACATTTATGGGGAGCTATTTCCAGGGAAGTGCACCGAGTGTATTAGCACGTCATTGCTGGCTAGAAGGATTCTATTGGGCTGGAGATTGAGCTGTTCCAAAGACTGGCAACTGATGGCTCATCAAAAGCTTGAACATTGAATTGTTATTAATACTGTTATTAGGAACAAATTTTGCACTCCCAGGAGACAGGCTGAAATAAGTCTCCATAAACTATGTGTGGAATGGTGTCAGCGTAGACCAAATCTCGCTATAGTTTCACACCCATGAGCCACTTGCTTCCACTATTTCTACTCAGTAGAAACACAAAGTCGGAGCCAACACCAAAAATCCAACAGAATTGTTATCGTTTTTACAGGAGACGTGTTTGTCATGGTCAGAAACCCTTCATTTACCACAGTCTGCATCTTTGTACAGGCAAGCTGAGCTCCCTCAGATCTTGATTGCAACACGGCAGCCTCACACAAACGAGTCCTTCTGCTCAAAGGAAGCCAAGCACTCATAAAGAAACACAGCTAGAGGTTCACAGGATGTTGGTAAAGGGATGTCTGCGTGGGATGTAAGTAAACTACAAAGAGCTACAAACACACTGAAATGAAGACAGGAAGCATCTGTGGGGGTCACTGAGGAGCCATGGAGAACTCAATCCATTCGACATTTTCTGAGTCATGAAATTTTTTAATGCAGTATAGGTCTAGTTTTTCACTAAAAATATTTTACTTCTCTTTCATTTTATTGTTCTGTCATGGATACTGCAACTGGTCAAATTAGATCATATGTCAAACAAACTGTCTTGAAAACTAAGGAAAAAAAGGAAAAGCAATTGGAATCTAAAGAGTATGCTCTTAAATGCAATCTCTTGAGAGGCATATGACCTGGCCAGAGGAAAGCAGACTTCAGATTCATGGAGGGAGTGTGATTTGGAGAAAGTCTAGTAGCTGTGCAAATAAGTGTCTGTTAAGTTCTCCAAGATGTTTCAAATTGGACACAAAAATGAGTGAAGCCATACATTCCTTTAGCCTTACAGTTTTTTACTTTAGACCCTAAATCTTTCTAATTTAGACCTTTTCAACAGGTTACACTTTTATATTGCTTTTCTTCCCCATTCTGTCCCATTTTAATCAAGCTGTGAGAACAGTCATGGCTAAGCACCAGCAGAGCCCACCACCCACCACCCACCACCCATCCTCGCAGCTGTGAGTGAAAACCATTCTGTAGAAATGAAAAAAGATTACAATAAACAGTAAAACCTTCATAACCTTTACAAGAAGTTCAGAGAAGGCACCAGAAAATGTATTGGACAGAATAAACTTAAGCTGATGCCAAGATGACCAAGTGCATTTTTTCCATTTCTCACACCCATGATTCTGTAGCACATGAGATCATCTTCCTTTTTATAAATGATATAAACTTCTGTCTTGAGTATTGTTTCCACAAGGTCTAAAGACTACATGTTTCTCAGTACTGATCTTAAGTTAACCCTGTGCTGCAAATGTATCCTAGATTTGTTCAGCTTCTCCCATTTTTGATTCCACATTTAGAACTATGTCAGAAATTGATTTTTTTCCTTGGATATAGTGCAATAATCATTATGAACGAAGACACTGTTAAACCAGCAGGACTGTGCATATGGGAAAAACAGACTAAGAGGTCAATGAATAATGATGGAGCCTGTCAAAAGACCTCTTAAAAGAAGAGAAGCTATCAAGTAAGGCCAGAAAGCATAAACTTTTCCTCTAAAAAAAAGGGGGCTTCTTTAGAAAAAGGCAGTTAGAAATCAACAGCGTTGGTACAGAAACAACAATAATATCTCTAAGGGAAGTAACATTGTTCTGTGTCTGTGACAGCCATCCAACTTGATTAAAGTTTCATTCAAACAAAAATCTCTTTTTATTAAGACTTGCAGAACAAAAAGTATGCATAAGGGAGTCTAAAGTGTTTTTGCTATGAGTATATAGAAAAAGTGGCTGTATCTTTACTTGGCTTGTTCCAGTAGGATGAGAGTTTTATACCTCAACTAAGTAAGTGGGAGGAAGGTGACCAAATCCATTCATTAGCTGATATTCAGACAAGACATCTGTACCCAAGAAGTGTAAGGCAGCATGGACACAGAGTGCAGACTCTGAGCTGAGGGCACAGCAGAAGAGCAATAACTCAGATCTGACTAAAGCTTAGCATGATCAGAGTTAGCTTGGAAACAAAGGGTGTTGATATTCAAAGACTGGAAATTAAAATTAGCCAAATAAAATTGGTGCTGAGTAACACACTGTTCCTGTAAGATAATAATTTGCTTTTGTTCTTGTATTGGCTTTGCAGGGGGCTGCTTTGACAATAGGATATCAATAAAGGCAGTTTCATCACCTGACCCATGTTAGTTGGTAACACGAAGGGATGGGCTGCACAGCAAGAAGCATCTTGCTATACAGCACTCAGTACACTTTTGGATCAAGATCAAAGGTAAAGCTTTAGCTTCAAATCACAGGCTTACCATTCATATAAAAGATATCTGGCAGAGAATCCTTTACCTCTTCAGTTCTTCATTTATCATATAACCTGTTATCCTTAGAAGTACAGATGCACATGATAAGCCTTTGCAAACATATCTGATTATTAAGATACAATCATTGCTGTATTTAAAATACTTTTTCAAACAGAAGACTAGGAATAATTCACAATACAGTATTTCTTGGTCTATTTCAGAGTCCAGCCTTTGCAAATCATGGCCCTTGCACCTAAAGTAGCACTTTCAGCTCAGTTGTCAAATACCATCACAACTGCTAAGGGCTGTATTGACTCGAGAATGAAATGTACACCTGCTCCTTTCCACTGACTGCCCACTAGCTGCCAGCCAAGCAGACACACATTGTGGGCAGTCCAGATGCAGTTTGGAAGCCGTAGATGTTAGTCTGCTGTTAGTCACCTTAGTGCTCCATCATCAAACATTTGACATGTGCCAGGGTAACACACCCCTTTTCACTCACAATCTGTGCAGTGCTACCACAGATGGATAGTGGATCAACATTTACAAACAACAGGATACAGGTGAATATCTGAAAATATGACCTTGCACCAGAATAAAATAGTAGTCACATCCCTTTTATGCGTGACATCAAACCCAAAATAGAACATACCTTTCAGAAGATTGTTTGCCTTTATGAAGGTACATTTTGAGTCTCTCAAAATGCTACATGAAGACTGATATTGTGCTGTCTCAGTGTTCTAACTCATTCATGGATATTATTAAACACCTTGAAAACATGTTTATCAAACCTAATATTTATGATTTGGGGCTCTACTTTAAGATTAAAGGCTTCCCATTGACAGAGCTGCAGCTTTCAGGGAGCTCTCGTTCCGTGTTCCATTCATTAAGCTGCACGCGGCAGTCATTACTGCCAATTGTCTGCCCATGCTGCCCACACAGCAGCTCTGTGCAGTGAGTCACTCACTGCAAGCTGCAGCTCCAAGCACAATTTCTTCATCCTGCAGCAACCACATACTTTGTTCCAGATTACCTTCTTTCCTTTTGAGTAGGCAGAATTAGTAAGGTGCAATTAGTGATAATGCCATTCGTCCCCAGGCTCATAATTTTCCTTAAAGCCATTTATTCTTTTCAGTACTTCTCATACTACGCAAAAAAAGCTGCTGGAACACAGGCTGTAGCATGTAGTAGTCACAGGTTCCAGAAGAAAGATGCATCTCTGCTATTGAAAGGAAGAATATTGGTCCATGAGAATTTGATTCAATATGTAAAAATATTTCTATGCAGTTATAATGCAATTTAGTCCAATTCCACTGCTCTTTTGTGGAAATATCTTCCTACTCTCTACCAGAAGGGAACAATTATTCTGCACCTTTCTCTCCCAGTGCTGGAAGATAATGGCAGAGGTAAAGAGACAGTGCTTTTTCTTTTTTTTTTAAAACTATCTATTTACAAGCATTCATTCTAAAAACTTGGGTGTTGGAGACAGCAGACTATCTGTCTGCTGTTTTTCTGGTTGTACCTTTTTTCCTGCTCCAGTTCCTGGTTAGATATCATCTCTCTCCCTTTCCATTTACTCCAAGTATAAACAAAGTGGATAGGTGTTTTTATTGAGCAAATAATTCCTAACACCTCAAAAAAATGGGAGGGTGATTTTTCCTACTTTCCTCACGAATACAGCATGGTAAATTACCTTTACATCCTTTATGTGAAGCCACATTTCAGCTCTTTTATGACACTCTGACTCAGTCTAAAGCAGCATATAGATTTATGTGGAGTTCATACACATTGTGCCTCTTACTCCTGGCATCTGTCCTCACACAGATGCTTTTGGATAACATTATTTTAACCTTGTGGGAAAATTACAGAAAATTAGCAATGGCTTTATATGACAAGCCAGATACAAATATGACAAGCCAGATACAAATAACTCAGAGTGCTCAGTTGATCTGTGTTTCCTTAGGCTTTTTTTTTTTCCTTATTCTCTTTACTACAAAAGCCATATTTGAAAGACAGATTTGCTCATGTGAAAAACTGAACCTGAAGAACAGCAATCTGTTCCCAGGTGGCAAAACACACCCATCCCTCTGAGGCAGCTGGGACTAGCCCATGAATTGAACTGCACTTGTCAACACATAAGGCTGAAACCCAGCCTGGAGGTTTGCTCAGGACAAGGCAAAACGAAAGTAAAGCTCTCTCAGTCTCTGAGATGTGCTCACATGGCATCATGATGGGAGGGTCAGTGCTTTATCTGCTGTTGATCTCTCAAAGTACACTAACTGCAGAATTACCTCAACTTCACCTGGTATTTCACCTTCTCCTCTCTGTCCAATCACCCATGGTTTGATGCANTTTTTTTTTTTCCTTATTCTCTTTACTACAAAAGCCATATTTGAAAGACAGATTTGCTCATGTGAAAAACTGAACCTGAAGAACAGCAATCTGTTCCCAGGTGGCAAAACACACCCACCCCTCTGAGGCAGCTGGGACTAGCCCATGAATTGAACTGCACTTGTCAACACATAAGGCTGAAACCCAGCCTGGAGGTTTGCTCAGGACAAGGCAAAACGAAAGTAAAGCTCTCCCAATCTCTGAGATGTGCTTGCATGGCATCATGATGGGAGGGTCAGTGCTTTATCTGCTGTTGATCTCCCAAAGTACCTGCGGAATTACCTCAACTTCACCTGGTATTTCACCTTCTCCTCTCTGTCCAATCACCCATGGTTTGATGCAGAACAAGCACGTTCAGCAAGGATGGGTGGCTTTTACCAGTTTATCTTGTGTTCCAAGGGTATACACGGTTCTGTTCTTTAATCCTCTGAGGAAGGGTAGCAACGCCTCACAGGCAGAAGTAGATTCAAAGGAATGGAAGAATGAAGGAGGTTTCTTTCCAAAAGTTACATCAAAAAGAAGAATTTCAGCTGTGCAGCACATAGCTAAACCAAGTGCTCCAAAGGCACAGTGGGAGAAACTCCCACCCACGGCTGACACCTACATAGCACCAGTGTGGCACAGCCTCCTTTTTCCCTGTAAAGCCTGTCCAACCCTCTCACCGTGGTTAACATCCTCTCTTGTGGACCCTGACAGCAGAGGTCCCTCGGCCTGGTTCCTGTTACCAGATCTTCTTGGCTCCTTCAAGGAGCATTCCCTCCAGGCAATCCTCAGGTGGGGTGGCAGCGTATGGGGCAAAGGCCACAGCCCAACAAGCTCAAGACTGGTGGGTTCAGCCTGAGATTGCCACCGTCTGAGTCACACTCCAGGTCAGGGTGAGCTTTCTGGCTCACCCCCAGCATCCCTCGCAACTTCATTACCATGTTTCAGTTCATTGGTTAATTATGGTATTACCTAATGTTCTATATAAGGTTGAGTTCTAGAAACCTCGTTGCTGTTCAGTTCTCCATTGGTTCCATGTAAATCCCTGTACCCCACTTGTTTACTCTCCCCTGCTTGTATCCCGATAAATCCCCTGCTGTTCCCCTGGCCGTGTTCTCTGGTCCCTGAAGCCTCCAGCTCTTCCCGATCTTTGTGCCGCCTCTCCCAGACCCTCTCCTGCCTTCCCTGCTGCCTCTCCCCGGGAAATAAGAGCTGGAAATTACACCAGGGCCCTTCTCTCTGGCCTTTATTCTCACCTGCACCCACGACATCAGCCCGGGGCTCTCTCTCCCAGAGGAGCCAGCACTAACAGAGCTGCTGGAGGACGCCCCGTGTTTGGGGACACTGCGAGCTGCAGCCCCGGCAAACCAGGGTCACTCCCAGGCTGATGCTGAGTGGCCTCCAGCAGCCCCCAGAGCCAGCATTCAGGGGGTGTCTGCAGCATGGGGTAAGCTGGGGCCAGCTGGTTTTGCTTGTGTATTGAAACCAAGCACAAGTTACGGCTCCTGCTCAGGGCTGGTGAAAGTTACCAGTGCCTGCACCACACCAGGTTCATCACGTTAATCAGAACCACAGGCTCTGCCTGTGTCTCCTTTTACCTTTCTAACCTCGCAGTCATATCAGTGTCCTGGCTCCATATGGCTTTGCCGGTAGAATAATCAGGGGCAGCTACTGCATTTTTTTTGCCATGAAGGAGAAAGTAGAATAGATGGGATGGACTGTAGGAAGTTCTGTGCACTACAGACAGATGTGTGCCACACCTGTCTGCTCACACCAATGGGTGTGGGTGGTCCCCACTAGGTTGCTTCTGTGAGGAAGAAGAATCTCTGGTCAAGCCAGCTGTCACCTATTTACAAGCATCTTTATACCAGCTCTCAGTTGTAGTGAGTGCTCCCAGTTTCACTTTTCCAAGCCCATACAATCTGTCCTGGTCCAGGCAATATTGGTGCTTGGTTTTTTGTCTCTCTATTTCTCAAGCATTTACTCTGCCTTTGAACAGAGAAAAAAAATCAAACCCACGCCTCCTTCCCTCTTTTTGCCTCTCAGCATCAGTGAAAACACTTTACCCACAACACAAATTCAAGAGTAACCTCAAATACACTTTTAAGTTTAGGCAGCAGTTTAAGTATGCTTTGGCTACAGGCCAAGCTGGGCAGGGAGAGCAGGATTCCTCTATTTAACTGCAGACATTTACTAAGCAGGCACTAGTACCTGCATTAGTCACTCTGACTACTTTTTATAGCAGAGAGGAACAAACATTTCCAGGGAAGGATTCATCTGACCTACTATTACACTGACCTATTATAGGTGAGATTAATCACACCCTTGAGATGTACTGCTCTTCCTAGTTGCAGGGGGAGCCCAAGGCAATTAGCTCCGCTGCTTTACAGACACATAAGGTCATCCCGAACGAAGCTCTGCCAGGGAATCACACCTCGGTTGTCTGGACCGCAGGTATCTGTTACCTACTCTAATGCTGCTGCAGTGCAAGGACTTTGTATTTTGTTTATGCTCCCATAATTTGCTGTGTCTATTCAGCCTGTTCTGAATACTACTAAGTCTCTGGTGCTTCCATACTGATACTTTTGTGTCTCCCTATAGAGCAGGTTGCATTTATCAGTAGGGTGAAATGTCAGATCCTTACCTGCACAGACTTGTGATGCTCTGGTGGTAGGTGAATGTCCCTGGGAACCAAAAACAAAAGGTGACCAGAAAGTGCAAATCTGGGGTGGTGATGACTGATGTATCAGGTAACACAGCACAGCTGGTGGCAAGGAGAGCTGTCCCCTGGGTAACTAATGGCTGTCCCTGCAAATAAGCATTCCGGGAAAGGCCCTCTGCACCTAAAGGCTTCTAATTTCGGCCATTTACACTGGCTGACTCAAGAAAACAAATTATCATTCCTGACATACCTTTCACTGTGGTACCCTTAGGCCATGGCAGCTGTAATGACTCCATAGTGCTGCCAGGTCCCCAGAGCAGGACCTTTTTTCTTAAGAGCAGGAAAGATGGAGGGGGACAAATTACACTCCCTACACAGTGGTTGCAATGAGAAACTTGTGGAGGTTATATTGGGGGAACAGCCAAGGCTCACTAACAATAACAATTGCAGTTAGAGTCCTCTCTGCATCAGTTTAATTCAGTCAGAGGAAGATAGAAAAATAAATACTTAGAAGCAGAAAAAATTAGTAGCAAAGGCTGAACAGAGGATATGAGGGAATCGACTTGTGGAGAAGCTTACAGTGTTGAGAGAAATACATATTTCCATAAATTCCAGACCAGGATGCTGGAAAACTTCAGGTCGGAGCATACTCAGATAGAGTTACTGCACTGTGCAAGGCACTGCCAAGCCCAGAATCACCAGTACCCACTGTTCCTTTTTTTTCAGGAAGCTTATCTGATTGTGCTTATTCACAGCAACACTGAGACTCCATCAGGGTAGATCAGCAGTGCTCCATCATGTGCACTGTGCCCAGGACTGTAGCAGCTCCTCTCCTGGAAGGGCTGAAGTAATATTGGAAGAGAGGGTAACTTGAGCCAGAGAAAGCCCTGATTCCTCCTGTCACAGCAGCTCCCTTTCAGTGCTGTGGCCCAATTCAGACACCCTTCCTTTGTCCCCTCTGCAAGCCAGTCCTTGATGTTGCTGTAAACCTCCACAGGGCTTGAGGAATGGGAGGACAGCAAGACCAACACAGCCTTTTATGAAAGAGTGGCCAGAGCAGCTGAAGAGATCACACTCCCCAGGCACCCCCACAAGGCTTTGAAGATAAAGGGCAAGACTTTCAGGCCACCTTTCAATAAGCTGCTTTGGAAAATATCTGATATTTCCTAACAGCTTTTTCTCAGCACATAGCTTGTTGGGTTTTGACACTTTCGATCTTGTTTGATTATTTGTTTCCATCCTACCAGCAATTTTATTCTAGCTCTTCTCATTTTGAAGTGTTTCTTTCTGACAAAATGTCTCCCTTGATTTCACTAGACATCTTTTCAACTTTACTCTCTAAATTAGTTTGATGCAAGATATTTTTATCTCCTCATTCAGAGTCAAAGGAGTCAACGATGGTTTGTTTATTTTTTTTTCCTGAAAAATCCCCATTCAATACAACTAGATTTAGGTTTGTCTTTTCATGGAAATCCTAATGTTTTGAGGAGCACTACAAGAATAGAAAATGTAATCAGTAGCAATTGAGACTAAATGTTTATTGTAAATAATATAATCCTAGGCAGTTTTCCTCCTTCTAGGAATTAAAGGGAAAGCAAGATGCAGCTCTGGCTTCATTTATACAGCTTTATTTCAGCTTATTTAGAATAGTTTTTATAAGTTTCAGCATCTATATTTCTTCATCTTTATGGAGATTACATCAAAGCAGCTGTTAGCAGAGTTTGCCACTATCAGAGTTTGTTGATGGAGTAAATGTCTCCTTATGTGATGGTTCAGCTTTTCACGGTTTTTTGTTTTGGTTTTTGTTTGGTTTTTGTTTGTTTGTTTGTTTTGTTTGTTTGTTTGGGGTTTTTTTTGGTTTTTTTTTGTTTGTTTTTTGGTTTTTGGTTTTTTTTGGTTGGTTTTTTTTTTTTGTTATTGTTGTTGTGGTGGTGGTTTTGTTTTGTTGGGTTGGGTTTTTATTGGTAGAATGCATTTGCCTAAATACTCTGTAGGGAGAGGATAAAATTCTGTGCCTCAATAAATTCAGCTGCACTCAGAAATACTTTGTCAGTAACAAAAATATTGAAGGACAATGACCACAGTAGGGGTCATGTTCTTATTCTCACTCTACACACCCAATGTGCATTGGCAAATAAAGAGACTGCGTAGAGTAGACTGGATATCTGATAAGCAGATTACATCTGGATAAAGAAGACAGAGAGAGAAAACAGTATTGAACAATTTTTTTATTAAATTGTCCTGCCTCCTACTTGTTGATTCATCAGAAATGGTTGCAAGAGTATTCAAAAGTCACCATTGTCCCTGTAACCTCAGAAAATCTGGTTATCCAGGAACTCAGCCATGGGGAGGCAACACATAAATCGGTTCAGTGTATCCCTATGTTCAGACAATGTGGAAATGATATGCAGTATGACCTCTGGCACAGTTAGACACTGACACTGGATGTGCACTTAAAAACAGATGCTAGCACTGAAATAATAAAAACCATGTCCAACAAGAATCTTCCCAACTGCTGTGTAAGAAATGTGGCCTCCAGCAAATTAAATATACAGCATGACAGGGATCTTACAAGGCTCTTTGCCCCCATGTTGGGGGGATGCACAGCCCACTGCTCCTGAGCTGGAGAGGAGAGGAGAGGAGAGGAGAGGAGAGGAG
>VZRZ01002084.1:139523-241758 GCA_013398175.1 Climacteris rufus | reverse complement strand
CAGACAGTGTGGCCACCCCCAGAGCTCTGGTGGGGTCCTCAGCCCACCCAGACACAACAGCACCACTGCAGTGGGGGAGATCTCAGCAGCTGGAACAGACACTGTGCATCTTGGAGGGGAAAGAAGTCAAACTGAACGTCTACATCTCTTTCTGACCTGCATGAACAAATATTTTAATTTCCCTCTGCCCCATCTATATCAGCTGGCTTGGTTCTAAGGGTTTAGGCAATCAATACTTATGGAGGACTTGCAAGTGTCAAGTAGTTTCTGGTGTTTACATTTTTGAGAGGTTCTGATTTCAATGACATGCGATTCCCAAATGTTTGAATTCCACGAAACTGTAAAAACTCTCGATGACTCTTCAGAAAAAAAAAAAAAATCAAGTCGATATTGCTGCACGTGTACATTTGTTCTTACCACAGAACAAATGCAGCTTTACTAACCTCAGTAACTCATGGACAATACTTCCCTGTGCCAGAGAAACACAGGGTTTTTTTCTCCCCTGAACTAAAAGAACAGAGTACCTAATATACAACTGGGGACAGATGTTATATTCATTTTAGAGCTGAGAGAAGTGAGGTTGCCAGGTGTGTCAGTGATTAAATTGGGAACATTCCTTCTGACTCCACACAGCATTCTAATCCCCTCTTCCCAGTTCAAAAGGCAGCGTCCAATGTATAACTCTTTTGAAGAGGTATGGCATTCTCATTGCATCTTCCACCACTGACACACCAGCACATAAACTGTAGCAGCAACACAGCTGCTCTGCAAGTATCTACCACTGCTATGGGGGGCCTGGGGGACATCCATCATCCAACTCCTGATAAATATATTGTGGCTCTTCAGTTACAAGTCTGAGAGGCTGTTTTGTAAATGGCCATAGCTGCAGGTGTGGATCCTTCAGTCAGTGTTCGCTGCTCTGTTCAGTGGGATGCTGTGTCTGTGTCCATACCCATGGAGAGGGTGGGAGGTGCAGGGATCCTGTGCTGAAAGCCCAGCTGCTGCCCCCTCCCAGCGCTGCTCTGTTCAGTGGGATGCTGTGTCTGTGTCCATACCCATGGAGAGGGTGGGAGGTGCAGGGATCCTGTGCTGAAAGCCCAGCTGCTGCCCCCTCCCAGCTGCATCACTGCTCTGTAGAAGCACCTCGTGGACAGCCTGTGTAGGTCTGCCTGGGTTGTCCCAATCTGCATAAAGACCTGGGTGCCCCAGGCAGCAGGACCTCGTCACAGCAGGGCCTGGGTTTTAAACTTGCTACTTACATCCAGGGCAATCCATCCCTGAGCACAGCATCAGAGCCGTTCTTGAGACAGAGGGCAAAGAGAATTAGAGGAATATTTTCCACACTCCTAATCATCTGATTTGGAACTGCAGTGCAGTGACAGTAGTTTCTGTCAGAGAGAAGGCAGGTGCCTGCTCACAGGCAGTGTGTATGGGATCAGAGGCTGGGTACAAGGTACTCTGCACTGACAGCTTAGGGAGCGAAAGGTTCAAAGCTCCTGCCTGATCACTTGGGGATGAACATCAAAACAGATCTCCAGGGAAATGAATGGTAACTGCCTTGCATTGATGGAGCCTTTTGGTCATTGTTCTGCTGCAGCAGGAGCATTTTATGAGGAGTGCAGAAGGGAGTATCTGTGCTCATCCCTCTGAGGATGAAGGAAATGGGAAAACTTGACAAAAACCTGAAGATGCAAAATAGGAGTATACTTAAGATTTTCCAGTTGAACTGTTTTGAGTAGTGTCTCTTCTGAGTAGTTTGCTGAATGGTCTAAGAAATGGAAACAGTTTTCCCTAATCTTACTAAAGTTTTGGCAAAATAAGATATTTCACTCATTTTTCCCAGAATGGAAAAAAAAATAGCTCAAGATATACTACAAACTGGGAGAAGCATCCAAAAGAAAGGTCATCCATATCAATATGCTTACTGATACCCTATTAAACAATTATGGTAAACATTCTTTTCTTTTTAAATGCAAAGCGATAGAGTTGATATAAGAAAAGAGCTTAAATATATTCTGCTGGATTTGGGAAACTGTTGAAAGTTTAGAAGGGGTTCTGGACAAGTTAGAGATGCTGCATTGGCATTGCCTGGGTTTACAGCAGAGATCTTCCCTTCACTACAGGTTTCTCTCACACTTAATCTTCCCACGGAGACTTTCCCACAGATGTTCACCCAGCCTCACCCCAGCATCAGACCTACAGAAAGAGAGCTCCAACATTTTATTTTGAAATTAAGATTAGAGGCTCTTTTATTGCATGTTGTTGTCATAAGACAGATCTGTTAATTTTTTTGCAGCAATGAACTTTGAACATCAGAGTCCTCCAATTTTTTTTCTGTATCTGTACATTAATCAGCCTGCCCTTTCCCTGTTTTGACTCATGCCATGTCCTCATATTCTTAGATGAAATTAATTGATGTCTGCATCCACATCCCATCCTGCCAGCTTTTTCAAGCTTGGCAGAGACTTGAAGAAAATCCATCTGGAGACCAGATTTTCCCTACTCTAAAACATTCCAGTTACTGCACTGTTAATAGCTACTGCAATTATTTAATACATCCTGAAACCAGTAGTGATGTTTTTATTTAATAATTCTACCTCACCATCTGATTAACCTACTCTCAAAGTATTTCCTTACTAATCAGATTACAAAGAGAGTTACTTAATTTTTCCAGCTGACAGTTAGCATGTTGACACCCTCCCTGCTTAGTAACAGAAGTTACAAGAGATTATCAGGAGCAGAAAGCAAACCCATTTCTGTGCAGAGTGAGAGCACAGCTTTGTTAGGAGTCCCAGAGGAGAGTCTCACCCCTATTGACTGCTCTCCTCTGAGGCTTCTTGCATCAGCAGCAGCCCTCTCAAATGTCTCCATCTCATTTCAGATCTGATCTGAGAACTTCTTTGCAAGGCAGCTAGCCTGTTACCATTTTAATCTTCTCATCCTTTCTTTGCATGCTCTCAAAAACACTAATTAAATCAGTAAATCTTTTAGAGGTATAATTTGAATGCACAATACTAAATAAAACTGCACTGCCCTTGGTCTAATGCTAAATTAGTAAATTGTGTAAAACTGGCAGTCAAACAGAAGGGTATTTGAACTGCTCTTATCTCAAACCTAAAATAAGGACATCATTAGGGACAGTTGTTGCTGGGAACTCCGTGCTTATCCTCATTTTAACAATACACTCCAATACCAAATTTGAATATGCTGAGAGCATGAATGATCTAACAGTAAGGAGGGCACTGACTATTCTCAGTGGCTTGAATGGAAATAGCAGGTGTCTGGTACTTTTCTGGCCCTAAGACAGTAATCAGTCACAGATAATTGACTACTTTCAGATCCAGAAAGTGATTTGCAAGGGATTATATTTCCAGTGTACTGTACTAGTTTAACATTAACTGCACAGGAAGAATCAGATTTTTGAAGTACCAACCACAAACCACTCATTTTTGATCATTTGAGACATCTCCTTACCCAGTTCAGTTGTGTGTTCAAACTTCTGGGCAAATACTAATTATGCCTTTTAATTGCAGCACAGCTGCTTCCATTCCCTCTATTAAACTCTAATAATCCCTTATTATTAAACAAAACACGGGGCAGGAAAACAGAAAGGTATTTTCCTATGCATCTGTCTCCTTTCCTGAACAAGTACAGCCATGTCTATAATCATATCTAACATATAGTATCACAACACTACTTGCATTTGTTTTGAAGACCAATGTAGCAGTGAATTAGCTGCTGTTTTGTCAAAACGAGCATACCTGAACATTAAGCACAGCATGATTCACAGGCAGAGCAATAAGGAAGCTCCACAAAAGTGCCTGGAAACAGGCACTTATCTAGCACCACAAAAGTGCCTGGAAAGAACCTCTCCACCTTCAACAATGATTTAAGAGCCAGAATGAGTTACCAAGAAGATAAACACTATTGCAGCACTGCAAAATGCAGCCATGATTCCAGAAATCAAACAGGAGTCCTGACACAGCAGCACCAGCGCAGAGCAGTCACAGTTCTCCTGCCCACCAGGCATGGGGAGAAGTGCTTGTCTGGGCCATTCCAGCAGCTGTTTCACTTTATAATCCAGCCCAAAATGATCCCAGCGCTGAAGGTAGCCATTTCTTTTGCAAATGAATTCATTTATCAGCTCACATAAGCTCAACTCTCAGCTCCCCCATCTCGATCAGTCACAGAGATGGCTGGGTTGTGTGGATAAAGAAGACAAGGGTGTGAAGGAGGAAAACTGAGTCTTCCCCGTCCTCTTTGGTACCAGTCAGCTCACAAATTGGCTCAGCTACATATGTCATGGCAGCCTCAGTTTTCAATCCAATTAAACCGAGAAAATCAAGACAGTTCTTAATTTTAACAGTAGAAAAAAATCCCGAACACTCAGAACTTGTAAAAAAAAAATTTAAGCACGTGTCTGATGCTATCTCTACCCCTTCTCATGGATTGATCTACAGAAATGTATACCAGTCATTCCCATTAGTGCCCATGGAAAAGCATCTGTCCTGGCAAAGGGCTGTCTTTAAAATATTTATGTACAAGAATCAGCTATTATGAAGCTGATGATCTCTTTGTGAAAAATGCCATTTTGTCTTTCTAAACAAAGTTGTTCTCATCAAATTTTGGGAATTATTTGTGCTGAAATCAATGGCCAAGGCATGTACCTGAGAAGCTAAGGTTTAATTCCAGAGCTGGTCCCTGAAAGATTAGCTGCCTGCCACCCTGGAAAAGATGCTCCCTAAAAGAGAGCTAAGTCCATCCCTTCTGTGCCTCTTTAGCCAGTTAGGTTTGAAGAGGAGTTGGGGCAGAGGTAAAACCAGTGTGTGTCCTCTCTGCAGGGTCCTTGGCTGGCTTCTTCCAGGGATGGCTGGGGACCCTGCTGCTGCAGGGACAGGTCTCTGTGGGCAGAAGAGGGTTCTGCAGCGTGGTGTCCCAGAGCAGTGTCCTACCTAGCAGGCCCTTTCATAGGAGGTATGTTTGCATTTCCTCACCTGATCTGTAGGTGACTATTAAATCTGCTCTGTCTGTTCCAAGAATCAATTTGTCATCAGAAACAACCTGCTTGGGGAAAGAATGGCTTTGTCTGAAGCTGAATGAAATATTTTCCTCATCTCACAGACTGAAGGAAAAAAAAAAAAAAGGCAGAGAAAAAAAAAGCCCAACAAATTGAGCTGAGATGGACTAAATTATTTTTTCTCTCAAATTTTTGGTTCAACTGCCACACTGAAAAATCAATTATTTTCATAGCTCTACATCAGTCATTCCTATTTATAAAAATTCTAGTCATACAATCTGAGAACAGATTTCCCCTGCTGTTACATTGACTTTAGCTTTCAGGGAAGCCAGTGTAGATGAACACTTTGGGAAAAATAAGTCCCTGGAGTAGACAGCCTGACACTCCCTTATCATGAATAACAAACAGCAAGTTGGAACAATTAGTCACAGTGAGCAGTTTATGTGAAATAACCACTGATTGAAATTTCCTTGCTTAAAAGAATTCAGAAATTTAACCAGCTCCACCTGCTATGACCTGTTGAAATGACTTCTTGGGCTTTGGCAGTAGATTAAAGGATGTGCTGCTCTAATTTTACTCAGTTTTATATGGTGCAAATGCTCTATCGGGAATAGGGGATAGGGTTATCTGGTTATACTGGTATAGTTCATTCCCCCACGAAAAAATGCATTTATCCATGCATGTTAGGCAACTTAAAACTGATGTGGGATTGGATTTTGTTTTCTGCACAGCCTCAAAGTCAACCAAAGTCAACAAATACTACATTGTCTGCCTGTAGGAGCATCTTTCAAGCCAGTAGCGCATAAGTCCTGGCACTTCCGTGAAATATTATTGTCTCCCTGGGTTTTAGATCATCTCTGGAAGTGCATTTACCCATCTGCAGCACTGGCAGATCTCAGTGTTTTGCAGAGCCTTTGGGCAGCCTGGCTGGGCTGACAGAGATGGCAGCAAGCAGAACAGCCAGGCACAGCCCCTGCGGGCTCTGCAGCCTCTGCAGCAGCTGGGGATGGTGCTCAGGCTGAACCCAGGCAGGGCTGCTGCCCACCAGTGACAATTCACAGCCAAGTGCCATCGGGATCATCGCTGGGATGGTGCTCAGGCTGAAGCCAGGCAGGGCTGCTGCCCCAGTGACAATTCACAGCCAAGTGCCAAGTCTTGGGATCATCACTGGGGCTGCTCCCAGTGTGCCACAGCAGTCACTGGATGTGTCGCTGTGTTCAGAGTTGTATCACCACCAGCAGAGTCCTCTCACATTCAACATTCCCCCAGGACCACATTTGTACTTATACATAGTTTACAGCTATGTACTTATACATATGTACTTGTACATAGTTTACAGCTATGTGGAAACTGGACCTCAAAGCTTATGGAGTTAATCCATTGTATTTGTGTTGGCTTTCCATTGTACTAATCTAAGAGAAGCAGCTTAGACTCCAGCCTAGGAATGCATTATATTCTATTATTTCCCATTGTTCTATTTGAAACTAAGAAAAACAAAACAAAACAAACAAATAAAAACCCACCAAAGCAAAACAAAACAACGCACAAAACAGTAAAGCAAAAAACCCCCACAAAAACCTCTGCTTATTCTAAGAAGGGCTGATTGATATGGTCTTTTGCAGCCATTCATTTCTTTAAAAATATCCTGCTCACTTTACACTGGTTCACCACCCTCAGAAGGCAGTCCTCCTCTTCTGAAACACATTTGAACTAAGATCTGTATCATAGGTATTTTTGCATAGTGGGTAGGAAATTAAATACATCCATCAAATGATTTATTTAGTTGCAAACAGCATGCTCAGAAAGCCTTATGCTGGTTGCTCCTCTGTCAGTCAGTGCCCAGAGGGTTCAATTAGTGGTGCAGAGGTTACCTGCTGACCTTTCATTTTTCTCTGCACATGGATTTCCATTCTGACTGATGAAGCCACATGTCAGTATAATTTCACGAGCATCTCTAAGAGGGTGCCTGCTGCAACTTCCACCTTACATTAGTCTCCTTTGATCTTTGGCTGAAGCGTGCCACACCATCAAGCTGGAAAAAAACATAAATTTTCTCCTTTGATCTGCATCTTCATGAGCTGATGAGGAGACTAAGTCTGCATTTTATAACACTACAGCCAAATCCCTTGTGTCATTCCCACGGGACTTCCTTTCAATAGGGCTTCACTCATGGGAATTACCTCTCACCTACATGAGTACAGCTCCCCAAACTCCTGGAGTTGGACAAATAACTAACCAACCTGCAACTGTAATATTGCAGTCTGTCTCACATGAAAAGAGCAAAGGAATTCACAAATTCAACTCAATATGCTAAAGATCAGTCTGTCTTAAATACTCTCTATATGGTCACTTGGACAGTGTTGATAGGTAGTAGAAGTTGTTGGGGTCTCTTCAGAGACAGCCTCTTGGTTTTATTCTTTATAATCTATCTACTACCTTTGCCTTGTTTAGGTTTTGGGTTTTGTTTTTTTTTTTTTTTTTAATTAAGATGTCAGTTTTGATATCAGGTGACCTCAGACATCAAGGCTCAGGTTTTAAAGGCAGCTAAGACTGGTTTCCATTTAGTTTTGCAAGACTAAGTAGCTTTCAATGGGATATGGGAGATGAAATATCTAAGAAATTATGAAAATGGGTTTCAATTTTCAAAATCATTCAGGTTATGGAATGTTTTCATGATTTGTGGCTATAAGAGCATTTGAAAATGAGGCCTTGATTTTGCTTTGGATTAAGACAGCACCCATCACAAAGGGACCCTGGTTTATGATTGTTGCTGCTATGATACAGTTGAATAAAATGCCAGGCTATATGAGAAAAGCTTTCAAATGTAAATCTAAAAGGTTCAATTTTGTAAGTAAATAAAGACTAAAATTCAATGCCGTAATATTTTTAAATCTTGAGGTCTTAATACTCATATTTTGTATTTTTTTCTGATGCTTAGCATTAGCAGTCCTGCTTTGCAGTGTTATGGCTGAGGTTCATGATGTGACTGCAGGGGTTCAAGATGAGAACTACACATAACTGTGAGTTCTGAGGGCACCTATATGGAAATAACCAATTCTGCTTTTCCTTGGGTTTTTATCTTTGTGAGTTTACCTGATGCATCTATCTTTCTAAGCCAGTCTCAGACCAGCTACAAAACAACCAGAGCAAATGCATAGCCTGTAAATTCAGTGGGATTCTACCTCATCCTTCCAGTTAAAAACACCTTTCCAAGAGTGCCTTATAGTGCCTTTCACAACAGATCTAATATTGTTTCAGCTAAGCCAGTTCCCATTACTCAGTCTTGTCAGTTTGAAAATCAATCCTCTATCCACCACTGAGATTTCTGCATCCAAGAGTTGTTGCAAAAATGCCTTTGAAATGGTAACCCTAAGCTGGGGTCTTTCCATAGCTTCAAAGGCATGATGTCCCAATCCGAATTCCTTTGAAATATTTAATTTGAATAATAAACTACCCAAGTACCAGCATATTCAGGCTGTTATCAGTTAGCTCTGACCAGTAGAAACTTTGAAGTGTTAATTGTGGAGCTGGACAAAGCTGCAGACTTTACTGGTTCTGCAGGAAACGAGAATTAACCCTTTTACACTTTGCTGAGGAGAGAAAATGTTTATGAAGGACTCAGAAAAATCCTGGGCATTATACCCAAGGCCCAAAGTGTTTACATAGATGTGTCAGGAAAAAATTTAAAATCACCCATTTTCATTGTTTTTTTCCAAAGAAAAAATAGTTACAGTCCTTGACTACATCGAAGACAACACACTTTGCTTACATAGTGGCCTGCACATGGAACTCCTTATTCAGTCTGTACAGCACAAGCAGCAGGATGAGGATGGTATTTATACGATGCCCACAACCAAATAAGTTTAAATCTGTTCTTGGCTGCACCATTGTCTTGACGGAGTTTTTCAGTGGCACTTGTCCTTTGAAAGATTCCCACCTCCATCCAAAGGAGGGCATCCATCCCTCCTTTGTGGCCACCCCTGTTGCAGTGCTCCAGGTGAGAACAGGTAGAAGTAACCGAGTCTTTCCATAGAGCAAAGCAGAAAAACAAAACCCCCTTATGTGCTGTTCCTCAGAGCACCCTTTGTGCCCCCCCATCCTGTGGGGTACGGGGCTGGGCTGGGCATGTGCATGGGGCAGGTACTGCTGCTGGTGCCCAGAGCCAGAGAGATGGGAGCCAGTGCTCCTGCTGCTGGCATCTCAGCCAGCTGTACTTCGGAGGCAGAGCCAGAGAGATGGGAGCCAGTGCTCCTGCTGCTGGCATCTCAGCCAGCTGTACTTCGGAGGCAGAGCCAGAGAGATGGGAGCCAGTGCTCCTGCTGCTGGCATCTCAGCCAGCTGTACTTCGGAGGCAGAGCCAGAGAGATGGGAGCCAGTGCTCCTGCTGCTGGCATCTCAGCCAGCTGTACTTCGGAGGCAGAGCCAGAGAGATGGGAGCCAGTGCTCCTGCTGCTGGCATCTCAGCCAGCTGTACTTCGGAGGCAGAGCCACGGTGGGTTGTGTCACAGCCAGGCTGTCTCTGTGGCTCTGTTTCCCCTCTTCTCTGATGACCTGAGACAGCAATGTGTGCAGCTGTCTGCTCTGCACAGTGATCACCGTGTGGGCACCACCTCATCCCAGCAGAGCCCCACCACATCTACGATGTCACCACACTGAGGTTTTAATCCTTTTGGTGACCTGCACACCACTGCTCACCTGATCTCCTCGGGAAGCAATAAGCTTTGTGAGGAGTGCTGCTCAGAGAAAACGTTGGTCTTCCTCTTCTGTACCTCCAAGCAGCATCATTTGGCTGCAGTGACCTGCTGGCACTGCTGTCATCACCAGGCTTTTTCAGGACAATTTGGAGGGTTGTGCCCACCTGGTGCCTTGTGCACCCAATACTTTTACTAGTGTGAGTAATGGGGAGTCCTGCACAGAGAGAACACCAGCATCTCTGCTAACAGATGATGTGCTGCACAGGCTCAAAACCACTATGTGGAAAACAGAGTAACCTGAAGTCAGGCATAGCCTGCTGATGCCTCTCACAGCACTGCTATCATTTTTTTCCTTGTTAAACAACAGGTTTTTTGCATTCAGGATTTAAATCAGGTTAGTCCCAAATGATCTGAGCTTGGATTTCTCATCATGTCTTGTCACAATGCAGTTGCCAGTTTAAGAGGGTCATCTGGCCATACTGGGAAATCTCTTGCTTCTTGCAGGCAACAGTGTAGTGTCCCCACTCCTGCAATGTTTTTTCAAAGGAATGAAAACACAATTATTTTCCTTTCTCCTCTCTCTGTAACACCACCTGACAGGATGCAGAGTTTGCATTTCATGACTCAAGTGACCTCTATATTCCCATTACCCATGGCTCTGTCTTAGGGGATTTGCAGAGCTGTACTTGTATCTAAAAGCAGTTTCTAAATCCTTGAACGATAGTAGTGAAGATTAATGGGAATGTCACTTTCCAGCAATTATCAGAAATCAGATTTTTTTTTTAAAAAATTGACCATTCTGCAAAGGGCTGCCACAAGGCCTAGATATTTCTAAAAATGCAAAAATAAACTCTCAGTTTCTGATCAGGAGTTAAAAAGGGGGAAAAAAATTGCAGCTTTAATATTTGTCTGTGTGAGTTTCAAAGTCTTTTAAGTATTTCTTTGGGAAAATACACACTCCATTTACTTGAGGAACCCAGAAGAGAGCACTTTCACTGCATCCCACAGCTAATTTCAAACGCTCACAGCTTGTTAGGACACACATTATAGCGCAAGCAGCTGCAGAAATGTGGGCCTGGGAATGGCCCTGTGTGACCATGAAGGAGGAATGAGGAGAGCCCTGAGAGGAGTGAGGGCAGTTGGGAAGAGGCAGCTCCAGCCAGGCTGTGGGCAGGCAGAGGCAGGGCTGGGCAGCACCGCCGGCAGAAGTCAGTTCCTGTTTCCAAAAGCTGGGAGCTGGGGAAAGGCAAACCCTCTGGCCCAGCACCAGAACCTCGAAAATCCCTTCCTTCCTGCTTGAATTCAAAGGAATAAACACAGCTTCACAATTCACAGTGCTGCACTGTTCAACCCAGAGTGCTTTTGTATTCGTATTGATGTTTGTTGTATCTATTGGAATCCAGTGAACTAACTTTTTCCTTCCTTGTATGACCTTTCGTTACTCCTGCTCTCAAAACACATTCAGTGTCCGCTATGACTTGGCTTCAATCATCCTTCTGGGCAATGGAGAGAGTTCAATAAACTGCAGCAAGGTTTGGATGCCATCATGCAGCACACAGAGGAGAATACCTGGCAAAGGGTGTGTGTGAGCCCAGAGCAGAGCCAAAGTGAGACTCCTGTAGCCAGCAGAGTCAGAGACCTCCCTTCGACTTTGGGGGTGCAGAATCATCTGTGAAGTTCCACTGGGAGAGGAAGCCATTGGTTCTCTGCCACAGCAAAGTGCCACTGGGGAAGCAGAGACCCCTGCGGTCCCTCTGGTCAAAGTCATTCATCCTCTGAGCTCCAAACTGCAG
Organism: Climacteris rufus; assembly: GCA_013398175.1. Lineage (NCBI taxonomy): Eukaryota > Metazoa > Chordata > Aves > Passeriformes > Climacteridae > Climacteris > Climacteris rufus. The sequence goes on along the minus strand of VZRZ01002084.1, from coordinate 230,254 downwards.
CTCACTGACACATCTGTCCCTCTCCCAGCTTCTTTATCTGATAGACCTTTGGGAGAGAGATTAACTCAGGTCACCTGACAGAGAAGGGGTATATGCTAATGGGAGGTCAAAGACTTCAGTATCCAGGTTTGCTTTTGTCTCCATACAAACACCTCCAGCTTGTGGATTACACCTTGTTATAGTACCTGAGATGAAAGAACTAACACAAACATCCTAACACGTGCAAGAACATAATGCTTCTTTACATTGGCTGTGCTTCATCAATAAAACAGGCTGTGATACTGGCACCTGGAGAAACAGCAAAATCACTGTGAAAGGGAACAATGCTGTGTAAATTCACTAAGGTGAATTGCCAGGGCTCTGAAAACAGTAAGGCAATAAATTTGCAAAACCTCAGCAGCAAAGGCACCCCACCAACCCAGGAGTTGCATCCCATCTGACCCCAACAGAAAATTTTTCTACCTGAGCTCAAATCAATACAATGATATTGCAGCTTCATTTTAGCATTGTTCCTGGGAGACAGACCTCATGTCTTTTATTACTCATCTCATGTTGTCACAAGTGTTTTACTAACAACTTACTTGTGCTCTAATTAGGTAAAAATATCCAAGTCTTCAGAGCAGACTGGTCTCAAAGTGCAGACTGTGTGGAGATTCACAAGCCCTGAAGGCCTAACAAAGCCAATAAATCAGAGCTCACAAACCAGCTTTGTGCTGACATGATTTATCTTCCAGGGCTGACCTGCTTGGATATGATTTTATAATGAAGGCAGTCAGAGTTGTGAACAGTAGACTAAAAGAAGCCATTCACAGTGGTGAATCTGAGACTGACTATTTATGTAACCCCAGTACCAATCTGTGAGATAAATCTGTGAGAAATGCATGCAGGTAGGTGACTGGTTCAGGTGAATCAAGGGCTCTAGATTTGTCAAAAAAGGACTTCTTTCCCATCTCCATCCTGGACACTATCTCTGGTAGTTCAGTATTCTTAGAATAAAAGTCCAACAGAAGCCTCTTCAATGACTGGGACAATGGATGCTCAGCCTGAAAGACAAAACAGGCCCTGAAGTAGCTCACCATGGAGGCGTGGAGTTCATGTCAACACTGACCATCAGTAGGGAATACCGTACATATAATTTTTAGCACAAATATGATCGCAGTATTCAGAGGCTGACTAGCTATTCCTACAATTCAGGATCCAGTGGCAACTCAGTTCTGAGTGTTATAAAAAATAGTAAACCACCTCCACTAGGGCCATTGCTATGAAAGTATTGCACATTGGTTTTTTAGAGGGAAATGAAAATAAAGGTATTGCTCTTCAGAAAGATGTGCTTTCTCAATAACAAAGTAGTTGTTGTGTTGCTCTGTTCTACTTCAAATTAATTCAAAAAAATTTTACTTGTGTTGTAGGAATTTCATCTGATACTGATAGGAACAAGAGCATCTTGAGAAGCTTAAAATAAACAATAGTTTTAAAAGTGAGGCATGTAGAAGGATATTTTTTTTTCATTAGTGAAGGCAGCTCTAAACCACCAGGACCACAGCAGCCTGAAACCCTGGTGGATTTTCAGATCCTTGTTTTCTCTCTTCAGAAACAGAAAAAGAGATCATTAATTCATAGCTGAATTCAGAACAACATAACTTTGGTCCAAAGATGCATTACTTTTTATTTGTGGCATATGAAGGAATTTATTCTTGAAAAGAAAGAGGCAGCAACTCTAAATGCATAGGTTCTAAAAACTGTGATCACTTTCTTTGCACTGAGATCCAGATGTTTCTACTACGTTATTATGTGGGAATTCTATACTCTACAGAGAGATGAAAGATTACCCATGTCACACAAAAATGCACTGGCATCCTAGAAGCCCTGTGCTACTTATAGAAATGAATGTCATAAATAGCTTTTGAGCATCAGATAAGCACTGACTGTCAAAGCATTCACAGACATTTCAGTAATCTTTGCTCAAGAGTATTCAGAGACCAAATTATTCATATCAGGAAACGCTTGTTTGCTGCAATGCTCCTCATTGTTTCACATTGAAATTTAGGTAGTATAGAGCATAGCTAGCATAGTCTAGCTAGTATAGGTCAGGAAATGCTTTTTAAACAGCTTTGCAAATGCATAAAGTAATAAATGTTGTTAATTAATGAGGCTATACTTAATTTCCACTACTACACCCCCTTTAGCCTCTAAGGTTCAAAAAGTGAACATAGGACAAGCAGCCATGTTAAAGAACTCTTTTTAAGGACATTTAAAATATTGCTGTGATTAATGTTTTGGGTATAATTAAGAATGAAAACAAAACTTTAAAACATATTTCAATTGTTTGCTTTCAACACAGTGTTCACAGAAAATGTGCATCCTCAAAAAATTTGTTGTTTTTTTCAGATGTGCTTAGTTAATCTGTATGTAACCATTTACTTTTAATTGGTCACAGAAGCCTAGTAATACAATTTCTCGGCACTGACTGGATGAATAAATATCCATATGGGTAAACTTCATATCCAGCATCTGTGAATATTTATAAAGGCAAATGTCAATGTTACCATATTTACCCTGGCTGTAAAATATGCCAGCCTGGTTGTCAAAAATACCTTTACAGATTCAAACAAATATTTGTAAGGTTTTTTTTGCCTTTGGCTGTAGTTCAGGTAAAACTGGATCATTAGGCAGATTTTATATACAGCAGCCCTGAGACATTCTACACACTGTGGCCAGATCTTGGACCCTCTGGCTGGACTATTTGTAGCTGGGTTCCAGCCTATGCGATAATAATAAGTGGAAATATCTCAGGACATCTCTGTCTTCTCTCTTCCACACCCTCCAACTTCTAGATATTTTGGTATCCAAAAGCCTTAGAAAATATCATTTGGCTTCTATCTTGACTTTGGACTTACAAATATCTCTGAAAGTTTCATCCATGCCTATTCCCATTTATACAACAAAGAGCAGAATGAGACCTCAGTCATCTGCTCACAGGTATTCATTTTTGTGGTGGAAGCAGAAGAGGGAGCAAAAGCAATGCCACTTCTTTAAGGGAATGGGGGTTGGATGGGCTCCCAGCTGCCTGATCAACAACTGCAAGTGCAACGCAGCTCCATATGGACTACACACAAGGCTCAAGTGGCAAGGATGGATCTTGCTCTGGCTGTTGATACGGGGTCCTCATTAACCAGTGACTGATTAGCAGCACCTAATTAAAGCAGGGGACAGCAAGAAGAATGGAGTGCTGGAGGAATTAGGTACCACACAGCATCCTGTCACACTGCTTACTTTGAATGTGCGTTGGTCAGGGTGATAAGCAACACAATCCCAGGAATTAACTCTTCCAGATGATGCTATTGTTTCTGGCTGAGAGCTCCCATGTCACAAGGATTCATTCAAGCTATACCATTATTTAGTCAGCAACAACAGATGCTCATTCAGATATCCTGGCAGAAGAAGATGGCTCCACTTAACACCAGTGCTTGCATGTCACCCCAGGAGGGGAGTTCCACTGTCAGCTTCTGGTCCTCAACACCTCTTCCCATTTAGGGCTCTGCTTACATGCACTTTATTCTCTGTGGGGTGTGTGTGTGTGTGTGTGTGTGACATTTAAGATAGATATTTGGCAATAACAACTCAAAGAAAGCATACCCCTTCTGGGAAAATGTGGAAGATCATTAATCAGATGAGGAAAATGGAAAGTCGAGGAGAAACAAGGGATTTGTTCTCCTCTTCCTCCGTTTCCCCCGCAAAAGCTGCTTGTCCAGTCATCCTGTGCCTTCAGCCAAGGAAGCAGGGCTGCCAGCAGCCAGTTTTTCCACCATGGTAAATGTCACTGCTGCCCCTTGCCCAGGTCCTCAGCTCCCCTCAATAGCTGGCTGCCAGCCCACTGTGCACAAAGGGCCGGCTCCAGCCCTTGCCTCCTCTGCCAGCCCCAGCAATGTTTGGCTCATTGGAAATCCATGGAGCAAATACAGCTCAAATATGAGAGGAAGGAGACCTGGTATTATCAAACAAGTTAAAATTACTTCAGGCCTAGCATTTGGGGCTGCAGCACTTGGTGTCTCAGCTTCAAATTTCTCCTCACATCTGAGAAAACTGTGAAAAAACCCTGTGGCCCCAGGATTTTCTGGGACAATAGTCTGTCTGGCAAGACTTAATTCAAGAGCAAATTTGCTTGAGGTTACACACCAATTTTTTGCTCTTAATAAAAAAAGTAAAGAGCTTTTAACTAAAAAAATAAAATGTTCTCCACTCAGGTGCTGAGCAGAAGCCAGTTTACCAAGGGTTTGCCGTGTACAACGAGCAGCTCCCAGCATCCCTCACATGTCCACCTTGGCTGGGATGCTTTCTGGTGGCAGGAAGCTTTGGGGACTGAAGTCTCCCACTGAGAAGCCATTGGGATAGGAAGGAATAAAGTCTCCCAGGGATTTGGGTTGGAGAGGTCCTTGCAGACCATGCTGTTTAAAGAGCAGGACTCAGTTCCCCTGGGAGACCAGTCAGTCCATCCAACAGCTCTGCACTATCCTTGGGAAACCTCCTAGGTGTGTGTCCCATGAAGCATTACCTGCCAGATGAGGACAAGGGAAGAAGGATATTGCAGAAAGCAAACCTGGATTTTTCTTTTCCTCACAGCAGGACATGGCTGAGCACGGGGAGAACTAGATAATGTGAAGAGGGCAAGATGTGCGATTAGGTGTATGGGAAGGCAATGGTGCCAGAAAACACTAAACAGGCTGGGATTGCTGAGGCTGGAAAGGAGTCAAAGTGGGATGACTGAGGCACATAAATACTAAAAGATCTGGAGAATGTGGGTGGGGAACAGCTGCCCCCCCGCCTCAGCACAAAACTACGAGAACCCTTTAAAATGAGCGAGCAGCAAACAGAAAATAAATACAGGAAGTCCTCTTTCACACAGTGGAAATTAAACTCTGGAACTTATTGTTCCAGGATGCTGCCAAGGCCGAAGCCCAACTGGATGTACAATTTTTATGAGGGCTGCACCAGCCATGGCCACTAAAGCTCTCAGCATCCTCAATTGGCAAGTCCTTGAGGCACTGCCAAGCCAGGGCAGCACCGGCAGAGGGGAAGGAGTGACCGAGAATGACTCACATTTCCTACTCCTTTCTTGAGCATTTCTGGGAACATTAGGGAACTCCCTGTACCAGGCAGAGGTACAGGCTTCACTGTACAGAGCACAGGGTCACCTGCACTATTATTCTGATTTGGTCTGGCTGTTCTTTTGCGTTTGTATGTGTCGTGGTTGAGGCTGGCCAACACAAACCAACACAGTATGACAAATTGGGGGCATTGTTTTCTGAAGTGACTAAAGGTAGGTAAAGATGTTTGAGAAATTATTATGCTTGCCAAATATACCTTTCAGAGGACTAGAATTGCTGTGTGTGATTTAGCTTTAATTCAGAAAAAAATGCTGTTATTAAAGAAAAAAGAAGAGAAAGAAATTAAGTATTAGAAGCACTCATGTAAACTTTTTTGACAGAAATTAACATTTTTTCCAAAACACCAGCATAAACTAAAATCCTGATGTTCTTAAAGTTAATTGTAACAGACTAAACATTCCATTAGGTTGAACACAGCCCAGGGGACAGGTTTGATATCTTGCTTTAGCAGATTGCTGAAAGTCAAGAGAGAAGCTATGAGAGCTCACATGAGTGTGAAGTCCAGTGACTACTCTGGGGAAAAAGAGCATTGTACAGCTCATTTGCATTTTCTTTTGTGAACTCCTGTTTTGTGCTGGGAATTGCACTCCTGGGCTTCAGCACCTGACCTGTCCCACGTTTCTGGGCTGTGTTTTTATGGGATCAATGCCCAGCATCCAAAGTGCTGTCACCGAGTCTGTCCCAGCACAACACAGAGGAGCTGCCGTGGGTGCCCTGTCAGGGAATTCTTCAGGCACGGCCACCACAGAGGAACACGGGGCAGGAGGCTGGGCCAGCAGGGCTGCAGGCATCCAGGCACCAGGGCTGGCCAGCAGCAAGAAACCCAGCAGGCTGGCACATGCTGAAGGAGACACAGCTTCTCTCCCAGAAGCAGAGGATTGCAGGGATTTCCTGAGAGAGACGAGGCTGCAGCCTCCTTGCTCCAGTAATAAAGACCCCTGCAGATGAAGCCATCAATCTCCCGCCCGTGTTACAGGATTCCTTGGCTCAGCTGCCAGCAGGACTTTTGATAAGAACATTGCTCTTTGAATTACCTGCCCTGCGGCCAGCAGCAAACACCAGGCATACACATTCCACAGGGAAGAGGCCAAGGGAACAAAACTTGTTTTAATGGAGTGCCAAAGGCTGCCAGATGTGCTGCCAACACTCCCAGGAGGCAGAAGCGACATATGGGGGCCAGCAAGTGTCTGCTGGTGTCCTGTGAGTGCACACTGCACATGTGAGCACCTGGGGAGAAATGTCTACCTTTGCTTTGAAACTGCAGAGTGGTGACTGACCTCTTATCCTGTGGTGTGAAAGAAAGGTGATAATTCAATGCTCCGTGCAAAAGATGAGTGGAAGGCAACCTGCAATCACACCAGAAGAATTTCTAAAGATAGTTCTATCATCACAATTATCACCCAACTCAGAACCATCCAAGCAGGAAGAATCACGGGGGTTTCCAACCCTAATTACCAGCTGTCTGAAACAATGATATAATCAACGGGGAATGAATTGCATCAGTAATCACATCCTGAGAAGAAGAACTGGAAGCACAAAATATCCTACTGAACTATAAACTGATCATAACAGCTCTCTGAGAGAGTATTTACAAACACACTGCTGTTCAAAGCTGGACGTATTGTTTCAGAGGAACTGAGGGAACGAAAACAAGAAAAGAAATTACCTTGATGAGTAGGTTTACTGTAATGATGCCTTTGTTAAGCCTATGAAGAGGGTATTTGTTGGTACTATCCATTACCCATTTGAAAGGAAGGGATGGGGTAAACCAGTGAAATGGTGGAACCAGTGAAACTGATCCAGATTTTTATCAGCTGACAATGTCATTTCAAGAAAAGCCAGAAGAGTCACACATTTAGATAGCTAGTTGTGTGGAGCTTTGTGTTATCACATTAAGGCCAAAGGGATACTCCCATTGACTGCAGGAGGCAATAAATCAGGCCAGCAATTAGAAAGATCTGTAGCTTTTGTTGGTCACCACCAAACAGATGAACTTTCTCCATACTCTTCCCCCCAAACCAGTGCATGGTGCAGAGTGCTCTGTCTGTCACCCAGCAGATTCCTCTGACATTCATAATCCATCTGCAGCCACACAACTCAGGTGTTTACTGGTGAGCACATGCTTAAATGTGCTGCTGGACCCAGGCCAAAAGGGTCAGTAAATTGCAGCGTGCAGCTCTCTGCATCCCCAGGACAGGACCAGGATATTCCATGTGCATGGCAGTTTCTCAGCCTGTGGCCACTGGGGGTCCCTGAGGTGTGCAGAGGTCATCTGCAAAGTGTCATCCGCTGTGGTTTTGCTTTGAGCCTTGCCCAGGGGTTCCTGTACCCACAGAATGGGAAAACAAAGCAAAAAACCCCCAGAGATATTGTAACCTGGCTTGGTTGGTGTGCTTGTAAATAGGAAGTGGCAACACAGTGTTAAATTATCTGAATTTTCTTGCTGTGTGGGAGGTTTGTCCTTGGATTACAATTTTTCAGGCATTCAAGTTATCAGCAGTAATTAAAAATCAAACTGTAAATAATTTCCTGTTGACTGACTAGTCACATGCCAGTCAAATCCCTGGAGGATGTCACTGTTCCTGTAAGAGAAAGAAGGAAGCCTTGTTGCATTGTGAAAGCAGGTGAAAAAAACTCAGAATTATTCCTTCTGCTCCCAGAATAGTAACCAGAATTAGACTATGACCTTTCCAGAATGATGCATGTAATTAAGGAAATCAAAGCTACTGCTATATGTCCGAGGCAAAAGAAAAAAAAAAATCTGTTTTGATCACATTTACTTCTTTTTATAAACCACGAAAGCCTGGATGTTCAGTGTTTAGACTGATGCTCCCTCTGCAAAAGAGGAAATGCACTACTGCACATAAAAAGGAATGTGGGGGAAATAAAAAAAAAACCTGAATGAAATATCAGCTCCAATATACATTTGTGATGTCTTGGCTGTTGTAGTATTCAAATGTAGAGGTTCTTTTCACCTCCTCTGCTGCCTCATGAATTCCCTCAGGGATTGTGCTTTGAGCTTCAAACAGGGAAAAAGAAAAAATTATTTTTTATCATGGAAGCTGATAAAATGGGCAGAGACAAGAAAAGCTCCTTTTGTTCTGATCTTTCAGGCCTCTAAACATATTTCAATCCATGCAAATATGTACTTAAACCTCTCACAAATCAAGAGTATACATTCTATTCACCTTTTTTAAAATGCATTTTGATTTTAATATTACATATATTATTTTCCTTTTGGGTATAGAAAAATGTTTGGTTTTTTATTTAGATAATGTCTGTTATTTCTGTCTTCTGTTACTTGTTATTTATTGAAGCTTAAGCTGTTATGGTCTCTTACATAAATCCTTCTTAACACATGGATTATTGATCCTATAATCCATAATAATATTGTCTATTCTGTCATCCAGATGGCAGCAATAAACATTAAAAATACACATTAAAAAATTTATTGTGAGATTTTATTCAAACTCAAACCAAAACCAAAACAATAAACATGGTCAATGAATGACACTTCTAAATAAATATTGTTATTTCCCTCTAAAAATGCCTAAAGACAGTAAACCATATTATTGTATTTATGGTCTTTTAAATTTTGGACTTAAAACCAAAACAATTCTTCAGTTGTGCAGACACTCTTTAATATTAAGCTTGTTTCCATTTTGTGGTTGCAATATTATTTTCTTTTTAAACTTTTGAGGAAAACGTTTTGTTGGCTCAGGTTGTTTTGAAGGATTCAAAACAAAAACTGAAATGTGGGATAGTTAGACCAAACAAGAAAGTTTTAGCAGGGCTTCATATTTTGTGCCTGGCACCTAATCTGAGCCATGGGCAAGAGATACAAGCCTGGATTTCTAGTGTGCCTTGATTTTGAGGCTAGATCGTGATGCCACCTGCCCAACTTCAGCTTGCTCTGGGGCAGGTCTGGAAGATACCTCCTGTCTGTCCACGAGGGCAAATTTTGTTTTTGGAGGGGATATTTGCTTTTGGAGGGCTGCTGCTGTCCCCGTGGGACCTTAGACACCTCTCTGTTCCAACCAGTATCCCTGTTAATGAGGTTAACGAGGTGTTGCAACCCGCATATCTGATTTTCGGTTTGGTGTCAAATCTGGATTTTTCTGCAAATGTAGAGCCATCACAAAACTGAGTAGAATTCAGGGTTTCCCAGCAAGTCTCTGCAAGATTTCAGCTTCACAGAGATGTGAAGGGCGTGTTAGGCCATCTCCTAAGATGGGCTGCAGCTGGGGTCTCGAGAGCCCAAGTGTGAGACAGGGCACAGTCCAGCACCACACTCACTCCCTGTTTCTGGTGCCCTTACAGTTAAATAACCCACAAGCTCGGGAAGAATTCAATCCATCTCAGTGACGGTGGGCTGGCAGAAAGGCTGCTGTTTACTTGTATCACATCTAGGAACGGGATCATTTTTAAACCCTGAAGGCCTGAGCTGACAGGAGGCTCCCCACGCTCTGTGCTTGGGGCTGTGCAGCTTCCCAGCCCACCCTGGCAGCACCTCAGGGGAAGCACTGCAGCAGGGTGAAGAATTAACCCTCTTCTGGCAGGTTGGATTTGTTCCTCGTTGCCCAATTCTTTGTCTTGAGGGGCACAAGGCCTCAGGTGCCCTGCAGCACCCAGAGGGTCAGCCTGGGAGCTCACCACGAGGCACAGCTCCTCTCCACAAAGAGGGCAGAGCCTTGTGTGAGAAGAGGTTTGGAGAGTAGCAATTTCTCCTGGGTTTTCATCTGGGGAAGTATGGATAGCTAACTTGAAAGGCACAGTCAAGGTCAGGAAAAACCCAACTGAGGTTCCAGTGGCACATAAAACTGTAAAGACTACACAAATTTGAATGAAATACATTCAATTTTAGAAAACTCAGGTGTCCCCATCTTATTTGTAGCAACATGTGGCTGTTGATTGTTGCCTTATTCTTTGCTGTTAAAAATAACTAGTTCCATAGTAGCTAGTTCTCAAGGTTATTGTTCTGTAAACATAGCCATGTTATTGTAGAACTATCTTATCATGCATTCCTTTCCCATGGACACAGATCTTTGATGGACATTTTCCTTGACCACTGTAGTTGAAGGAGGAAGAACTGATTTCCTCCAATGACTAGTAATTTCTAAAAGAGTATATAAGAATTAAAGAAGGTGGGTCTTGCCCTTTTCCTTCCTTTCCTTTGAACTTGAACACAGCTGGCTCTGGCTCTTCTTTCTGCGCCTCCAGCAATTCCAGCAGCGTTAGTTGATAATACCTGTTTTATTCACATTATTTTTAATTGGCATATCTGTTACAGTAGGTGTCTCATAAATAATTTGTAGTTGTGGAAAGTTCCTAAAATTGCTCTGCACTGGGAAATATCCACAGAAGGTAGCAATTTTTTTCCTGCAGGTAAAGAATTAATTTCTTCTGGCAAATCTGAATAGCTGGTTAGGTGGGTCCTGCCTCTGATGATCAGAGATTTTCCTCTTCAGCGGTGGTTTCTTGTTTCCTGCACAACACCTCCAGCTCCCAACATTTTCCAAGCCAATGCCTGTCATCCCACCATCCCTGCAATCCTGTAGTACACGTCAGATCTGGGACAGGGCAGCACACGACTGGTGAAGGACCTTACAGACAAGATGATTAATCTACAAGAGTTTCAGATTCTTATTTTTCAGGTATATGTGAAGTTCTTTTATCCTTTTTGTAAGGAAGAAATACGTCTTCACAGCAATTGTACACATCTGCCCACCTGCACTTCATAACTTTTCAGCCCATCAATTTCAGCCATGTTTTATGAGGTGAAGCTTGATAGGATAATGATCTAAAATATGTTAATTTTGTAAAAGTTTCAAAAAAAGGTGTAGAAGATGGACCCTGTCAGCTTTTGTACTGGGAGATGAAGGAGCCCAATTTGTATTAAATGGCAGAGAATTCATACAGGAGAGCTATCATGACTGCCACAAAAGTCAAAAATGCTTTGGTTAGAAATTGCAGTGTATTGCATACCTGAGACACAAAGCTTTAGGAAACCAGGCATCATTAGTCCTGCTGCTCAAGGACTTGGGCTTTTGGGAGAGAGACACTGGGGAACAGGTTTATGCAGGGATGTTCACTGACTTGGGGTGATTATGTCGGGAGATTGACACTGGTTGGGACAGACAAGGCAGAGGCAGTTGATTTAGCACTTTAATACACTATTCTGGTTGGTGAGAAAAGTAATATTTGTAAAGAATGTATAGGCTTTTATACATCTACATGAATACTGCCAAGGTTTTTTAATCTAAAATACATGTATATTAGAGGGAGATCATATTCCCACTTCTCTTTCATAACATGTCTATACATCCCCCTTAGACAGGTAGTCATGTTTACTTTGCCAAATTCTTCCCTGTACTTGTGGATCAATTAGTATTATTTCTATACTGTCTCCATCCAAATTCCTTCATTTAAAAAAATCATAAAAGAGCAAATAAATCACATTAAAACCCCATTCACCATGGTTGTACCACGATGGTTATGTTACTATGGAAACATCTGTGTGAAGAGACTATGATGCTCTTGAAGATTAGCATTTTATCCCATATTTCCAATTATGTCATCAGACTGGATTTTCAGTGGCATAAACTGACATAACCACAAGAAAATTAAGTGATTTATAATGGCTAAGGATGTGAACTGGCAATTCTTTGAGAAAAAAAAATCCTAATAATTTACATGATGGGACATCTGAATTTAAATCTGCTGCTGCCCCATGCATATTTGAAAGGTTGGATTAAGTTCTGCCTGAACCACCCTGGAATAATTGTTGCTTCTTACTGAGTCCTAGGATTCGAGTGAGCAGCAGGAAAGCACACAGTCTCTGACTTAGACATAGTATTATAACACTTCTTACACAAAGCATGGTATCAGTTCCCTCTTCAGGAAAGATTCAGCTATGTTGTTAAAACTCACCATTAAAAAGTCATGCTGATACAGTCTATGAACAAGGTGAGAGCCCAAAGTGAGGAACTCGAAACAGAAGTGCTCTATCTTCCGTCTCTTGGCCCCATCTGCCCTCAAAACTGTTACTCCAGAGCCCAAGGTGTGGGTCAGCTATGGAGCAGAAGATGGGCTGGACCATGGCCCAGGAACCAGGCTGGAGGATCAGTCTCTGAGCCTGCTCAGCATCCCAGCCCATCCTTGGTGTGTGGCCATGAGATTGCTGTAGGGGGAACTGGTTGGCCTGGCAGATCCAGCGAAATACAGAGTTTTGTGCAAAATACATGTATGTTTTCACATATGTTGGAATAACTTCTAATCTTCTGTGCGTGATTGAATATAATTCTAGGTATATAATCCAATGATCTGAGTTTGGGCACACTGATGTCATTGTATGATCTCATACTTTACAGTCAGGTCTGCAGGCAGATGCTGCACATTAGCTCAGATCTAACAATTGAAGGGTGATTCCCTCTACATCTCTGGGTAAAACAGTCAGTCCTAAAAAACTTAACACACAGAGCTCCTTCAGAAGGCAGTGGTAGTTAAGGGAAACCATATAAGATTGGCTCCAGTGGTATCACTCGCAAGAAATTATCTTTTTACCAATTAGACATGAAATACTGAAAGTTCTAAATCAAGGGTTTTCCTGTTCCACTTACTCAAAAAAGCATACTTCTGCCACATCTCACTGTTAACCATGTCTTGATTGAGCACATGACATTTTAAAAAAAAAATTTCTTAAAAAAAAAAGAGAACAAGGAGGGGGAAAAAGGAAGAATAAGCAGAAAATGAAAATGAGGAGAGAAAGTGTGGCTTTGCCTTTTTCTTCTGTATTAGGCAAAAAAATAAGTGATACAGGAGTTTCTTGTAAACTGTGTTGCTACCATGTTGATAAGGGAGGCAACCTCAACAATATGCCCTGTGTGTCATCTAGACTGCTCAGGAACTGGCAGGAAGAGGGAGGAGGCAAATGGTTGGCAAGACAAAGTGAAGGTGGTGCCAGTGCTATGACTTTATAACTGAAGTCACACAAACAGTGAAAGATGCTGTCAGATTCTACAGACTCCCTTTCTATATAGATTTCTCATCTGCCTGCACACCAAAAGCTTTTTTCAGTGTTGACGTTGTGGTGGCTCCCATTGCAGATGTCTAATTTTTCCATCAAGATTGATGACCTTGTGGGAACAGGAGATGTAAGCAGCAGACTCCAAAAATTTACAGGAAAAATGTTTCGCTCTTTGCTTACTTGATTTATTTCCAACAGTAGCAGCAGATCTCATTCTGCTTTCCATTATAGTCCTGAAAATTCAATTGCAATTGCATTTATTAATAATGCAATTATTAATAGTAACTCATAATTTGCCTCATGGCCCTTGTCTTGAATTAAAATTTACATAAAGGAATCCTCATATTTGGGGATAGTACCCTTCAGTAAGTCTACGAAAAATTATCTGTTTTTTCTTGTCAGGAACTGGCTGTGGGACTGGAGATTGGATTTGTTTTTTGGATATCAAAGTTTCTATTCAGACTGAGATCCAGATACTAAGTGAAATTTTTTGCACATTCTTAAGATGCCTGATGAATTAAATAGACATTCATAAAAGGTCCAGAATTTAAACTTGATAAAATATATAACGTGTCCACATAAGGTATTTACATTACTAAAGGGCAATTAAGATAATGATAGTGGAAGCTGGATAGTCTGGCACTTTTACAAGGCTTTATTTTCAATTTGAATCAAAACTATTTCTACCAAATAGGGTGTTTTATTACCAGCATTTCAGCTACAAATTTGAAGGAGACAAGTAATTCCCATTAATCTTTGGAATTCACAAAACTCAAAAAAGTTTTCATGAGCAAAATGTTAGAAGGGCTGGGAAAAGTAATTTTCATCCTCTCCTTTCTGTATTGTCTGCACTGGGATGATCCCTCCTTCTCAGTGACACTGTTGGATGAACTCTGTAAAAGGGCATTTCTGTTTCAATAGTGACGGAATGATACGGCCAAGCAGGACACTTTACTCCCTGCCAAGTTTGTATTTTCAGCTCAGTGGAGAAAAAGAAAATCCTTTCTTTTCAGCTAAGGTTTTCAGAATATTTGTTGTTTCCGAACTCCAGCCAGCATGATCTGTGCTAAAGCCATACACAAACTAAAACAGAAGTGAAACCACTCACCTGCAGAATTTTCACCAAAACTGCCAAAAGGGAAAACACTTTGCCTGATATATGCTGGCATGAAACAGCATCTAGAGTGCTCCCTTCTTTCTGATATTAGCACATTTTAATATTCCTGCCAACCACATTGTAATCTCAAGGGCACCTTGAAAAAATAACAAAAACTGTTTAAAAATTAGTGATAAAAATATCCCTCGGGGCNGGGGGCGGGGAGGCACTGCTATTTCTGGAAAAGGTTTGTTTGTTTTCCTTTTTTAAATTAAATTTTTTTTAGGAATTAATAGTCTAGGGATTCAAAGGGAAACAACAGCAGGGTTACATGTGCTCACAGTATGATGTATCTTACCATCTCAAAGGTTCCCAAACAGCTGGTCCACAGAGATTTGAGAGGTCACATAGTTTTGACACTTCCCCATCTCCTACTGCTTCATCTCATTTGTAGTATCTAAAAATACACATTTTGCTTTCCCAGTATAGCTTTCCCATGTAAACTTGGACTTGCTGCCGTTATCCCAGGACGTGGTGATGTTCTGCAGGGTGGGAGGACAGGAGATGTAATTGCCAGCTGGTAGAGAGACAGTTTCTCAATGGAAGGGGATGGTTTCCCTGAGATCATGTTTCTATTCAATCTGGAAAATGACCAAGCATGTTTTTACTAAATAGCATTCAAAGTGGTTTCAGGCACCTCTGCAAAAGGAATTCCGTCTCTCTAATCAGGGGCTGGGCTAGGCAGATCCCGTGGGAAGCAAGAAAGAGCTGAGGTGTCTGTGCCTGGTGAATTTTATGATTATGTGTGGCAACCAGTGGTTAAAAAATTGAAGCAAGCCAGAGAACTAGGAGCCCTTACAGACCACCTCGGGGGATGCTATTCCCTGGAAGGCACATCTAAAGTGTCTAATCAGTTCATTCTTGTTTTTAAATATTTTGAGTACAGAAATATCTTGCCCCAATGAAACATACCAGTGACTTTAAAAGGTGTTTCCACTGACACACACTAATTTTAGCACACAATTTTGCTTTAACTTGTTATTGTTTGCAATGACTTTAGACTTTCCAAAGTACACCCCAGGCCTGTGGCAAAACTGTTTGCATGCACAGAAATTTCTACAAGAATAATGCCTGTGTGTCTCCATGAAGATTTATTGCTGCCCTTCGCAAGAGTGTTGCTGGGGAAACAGTGACTCCTAGTCATATTTCACATGATGCCTACAATTAATCTGTTAGCAATTCAGACTGGATGGCTCTTTCACTTAGTACATCTGTTAACAAATTTCTTCAGATAGATAATTTATTTGCACGTGTATTTTGAACAAAACAGAATCACATATTAGACCTCACTGACAATTATTTTCTCTGAAAGTGTTTTTCATTTAGCATGCTCAGAAAGAGTCACATTTGTGAATCTTCTCTATATAGTGCTTTAAATAGGTTTATTATTATCTCTTAATCTCAATTAATTTATACAAAAATAACTGGATTTTGAAAGAATGTGGTCTCTCAGGAGTTAAGTTGATTGCACTTTAAATTATTTCTTATTTGATCACCTAAACAACATGTATGGAGGGAAAGGAAATGCAGCAGCTTACTGCTAAGGGCAAACTTGATAGAGATGATGTGAAGATTAAAATGGAGTTGTATCCATGTATTCAGTGAAGGAAAGAAACTGGCATTCAAGTGAACTAGAAACTGTCAATCACTCATCATCATCAGACTGAAAATGGTCGCTGATTGTTTTGCTTCAGTTCTGGATTGCACAGATTCATTTTAACATGAGTTAATGAATCTCACACCAAGACTCTCTGAGTCTGAGCTCATCTAAGAAAAGCACACACCAGTTAACTGGGTCTCTAACCTGTAATTTTAGTCAAAACATTGGAAACTCCGGGGTCAGGGAACACTCCCTGAGAAAGTCAGCTACCATTACCCTGTGAGTCAAAATAGGAAACAGCAATGAGAGAGTTTGAAGCAAATGTGGGGAACAGCACTAACTTGGGAAAGCAGTAATGTATGAGCTGTCTGTGTCTTAGTACATTACATAAGGGTTAGGAATACAGGAGGAAAAGGAATCCTGAAAAATACATCTGTTGAGCTGGAGAACTGCAGAAAAATGCAGTCCCTCTTTCAGACAACCAAAGACGGCCTCAGGAGACCTCAACTTTCTGATCACAGGAACACAGGTGAAATCACAATGGTTTTTGTGTCATGTGACCTCACTCACTAAACCACTTCCAAGATTTTTATAGCAATCCCACTTCATAGCCCACAGAATTGTTCCTGGCAGGTAAGACAAGGAAACTTTTGCTTTTAGACCACATCAGACATAATTCATGATCAAAGTGAGGCATCTTCTCTTCCACTCAGGCACTTCACTCTTCTAAGCAGAATGAATTGCATTAGATTTTCATCTCATCTTGATAATTTTCATTGTTAAGCAAAGACTCATTAGCCTCTTATACAAGTGTGGTATCAGTCACTTGTGCCAAGGAATTGGAATAAAACCACTTAAGAGCTCCTTGGCTTACACTCCATGTTTTCCAGTGCCCTCTGAGTAGGTGCAGTCAGGAGCAGGAAAAATCTATGGTTTGTCCAAAGAATTCTCAGTGTTTATGGAGTATAAAAGCAATGTTCTCTCTACAAGACAATGTTATCATTTTTGTAAATGTTATTTTTAAAAGTAGTATACTAAAAATAACACAGTACAGCCTAGCAGCAGACTACTCATTTCAGTTGCTTTATAAATGTCATACACTTTTCCAAATTAGAGAAATTTTTGTCACACTAGAATAACTCATAAGGTAGTTTGAGTCTGTTTGGAGACAGGGCAGAGAAGAACTGCCTGAAATTCAACAAAGGCAAAAGCAGGGTCCTACACCTGGGTAAAAATAACCCCCTGCATCAGACTGGGGGCTGTTTTTGGAAAGCAGCTCTGTGGAGAAGGATCTGGGGTGTCCAGGTGGACAACAAGCTGTCCATGAGCCAGCAGGGTGCTGTGGGAGCCAAAAATGCCAATGATATTGGAATACAGATTTAATTTGTTGATCCTGCCCCTCTAGTCATCCCTTGTGATGCACATTTGGAGCGCTGCCTCCAGTACTGGGCTCCTCAGTAGAACAGAGACACGGAGCTCCTGGAGCAGGTTCAGTGGAGAGCTACAAAGATGGTTAAGGGACTGCAGCATCTCCCTTACGAGGAAAGGCTGAGAGAGTTGGTCCTCTCCAGCCTTGAGAAGAGATGGCTGAAAGTCAACCTCATCAATTACCTTAAGGGAGGGTGTCAGAGCATAATCCAGGCTCTTCTCAGCGGTGCCGAGCAATAGGACAAGAGACAACAGCAGAAACTGATGCACAGGACGTTCCACCTGAATATGACAGAGCACTGGAACAGATTCCCCAGAGAAGATGTGGAGTCTCTGTCACTGGAGATGTTCCAGAAGCGTTTGGACATAATCCTGTGCCCTGTGCTCTGGGATGACCCTGCTTGAGCAGGGAGACTGGACCACATGACCTATTGTGGTCCTTTCCAACCTGACCCATTCTGTGATTCTGTGATTCTGTACATGAAAATAGACCTGACTCTACAGTTACAGGATAGAATTCCATAACGTGAATGGATATAGTTCAGCACTACAAATGTTAGAATGATTTTACACAGACTCCTTGCAGAAAAATATGCAGATTTAAGCCTGAATGAAGCCCACAGAAATCAGTGGAAGTTCTTCCACTGTACATGTTCCTAAGACTTTGAAGAAGTCACAGTGTAAATATCACGAGATCAAAGGATATGGATGCTGGATTAAGCAAGCAGCAGATTACAAAACACCATCAGCATTTGCCCTTTGCAAAGGTTAAGTATGTTCCTATCTTACATATTGCATCCATGATCCCATGAGGACTATCCATTAAAAAGACTTTGAATTAAAATGGAAACAGGACCAGAATAATGTCAGAAATAATTTTTTAGAACTTCACAGAAGACATTATTAGAAATAAATAGCTCAGAAGGCTGTTGAAGAGTCATAAGCCATAAGCAGTCCTGGAACAAAGGAGAATGCTCCTTCAAATAATAAAGTCTTCTAAAACTAAATGGAAGTGATCTGCTTATATTAAACTCTCCAAATATCAAGAAACTTTCACTTTGCTTGGTTCCATTACAAAGACAGTGCTCAGAACACCTTCAGTAGTCAGTTTTTGAGAGTGCACAAACATTTTAAAAGCAGCTAATCTCTTCATGTATTTTCATCTTAATTCACTACAAAAGCAGATGAAGCAAAATGTTACTGATCTTGTTTGTTTCATTTTGAAGCTCAGAGAAAGTTTTGGGATATCTGAAGAGTTCTCCTATCTCATATTAGACATCTGCCATGTGTATGTATGAATTCATCACCCTAGACTCTGTTTGTAGTTGGATGCAAAAAAAAATGAGTTCTTAAACTGATCTTTCTTGAGCAAATGCTATGGGATAAGTTGAACTGTTTCTGTCCATTGATCTAGGCAGAGAGTGGAGGCACCTGGCACTTCTGTGGACACCTGGACTGCAGGACAGCCCCATCGTGTCAGCTGAATGCTAAGCCAGCCTCTTGTACTCTCCCATTAAGAGCTTTGATACTTCCTTTGAAGTCCTTTCTTGACCTCAAACAAGAATCACTTTGCTGGTATTTCAAGAGAAATTAATTCTTCTATAAAATCCAAATTGACAGTTAGTGAAAATTAGCAAAGACTTTATAGGTTGAAAAGAATCCCACCCATCTGTTTTCATGGGCAACCAGTCCTTTTTTATAGCTTCAATATGCTCAGGACTTCTTGTCCAAAAAATGAGTAAATATAAAGGAAGAGAAAGTGTGGATACAGCTAAGTATGGGCTTGCAACCTCTAGAGAACCAAGGAGAAGGAGATACATAGTACTGCAAATCTGAGTTACCTGTCAGAAATATCTTCACCTCTCATTCACCATAAATACTCTGACAGAGTGAATTCCCTGAACTTCATACACTGTGTTATCACTGAAAATAAATAATATTGAGTGATTCTAGATCACTCCTATAATCCTCTGCAGAGATTCAGAGTATTGTACGTATCTCATACACACAATAGACATCAAAAAAGAGGAAACAGACTGTAGGTTTCCAGAACTGGCCATTTATGTGCTTATAAGAAACATGACTGGAACAAGCTTAACAATGCAAGAAATCACATGCACATCACAGTCTGGAAACATCTGAAAGAAAAAGCATAAGGAAAAAAATCATATTTTGGCACTCAAGCATTGTCTACCAGAGACTTTCTTTCAGTTTGCATTGAAAAGGAAAAAGCAAGTAGCATTATACAGTGAAAGTAATATGTTCAAATATCTAGTTTTGCCTGTTATTTGATACTGTTACAAAAATTTCATGGCTGCTTTATACTCTTGGAACAGGCCACTGTAGATGTTCTCACTGTAGCTGTGTGGTAAGTAATCATTATAAAGAATTATTTTATGCTACCATTACAAAACAATGTTTTAAGAGGTAGAGTAATATTTCTTTAATGATAAACAAGTACCTCACATGACTGAAGAATATCTGTAATTAATATTGTCCGTGCAAAATAACATAGGTGGTGGAATTACAAAGCAAATCATTTGTTCTGGCATAATGAAATAACAATTGAATTGTAAGGCCAAATTGGAGTAGAGAATTAAAGCCCAAGAAGAATATAAAAACAAAATGGGCAGCATGCTTACTAAAGAATAAATTTGGTGATAAAATGACTGTGTGTAAGATTGCCATCGGGTCCCCTCACAGCTGTCCCAGCCTCCTGTGGCAAGTGTTCCAGTCCCACTCCCTCTGGTTTGTCCATTTCTTTCCTGCATTGGGGGCCCAAAATTGGATGCAATATTCTAGGAGTGGCCTTAAAAGCGTTGTTAGCCTTCCTCCCTGCCAGGGCTCCCTGCTGGATCATGTTTGGCCCTACAGCCACCAGAACACCCGGTCCTATGCAGAAGAGCTGCTCCCTGGCCCAGCCCATCCTAACACAGGGGTTAGTCCGTGCCAAGGGCAAGACTCTGCACTCAGCCTGGCTGAACACCAAGGCTCCTCTTGGCCCGTTCCTAGTGCTGCTCTGGGTGCCTCTGAATGGCCCCAAGTGAATTGATCGGTGCCACCAGTTTGGCTTCATCACCAAACTCGCTAAGGGTGCACTCGTTCACATCCCCTAGGCCACTGATAAACATATTAAACATTCAGAGTGGGTCCCAGTGCCTGTGGAACCTGACTTGTAACAAGTCTCCAGGTGAAGTGTGAACCTTTAGCCACCCCCTCTGAGCCCAACCATGCAGTCAGTTTTTCAAACATCTAGTACTCTGCTAAATTACTGCTGTTGTAATTGCTATTCTCTTCAGCAAACCTCCTGCCTTTGTGATTTCAGGACCACCACTGCAGATCTGAATCACAAAAATTAAGATTTGCCACTGCTTTTTGGTACCAGTGACATCCCATTAAAAAAACACAGTTGTACTGTCAGAGACTCAATTGTAACTTACCCTTCAGCAACAGACCCATTCATCAGTGTTTCATTGCTGAATTCTCAAGGATTTATCTCTCTACTGCATTTTTTCTAGAAGTAAAGACAGATAAAGATTTCTTGTCTCCTTTCCTACTGCCTCTTCATTGTGGTGTCTTGCATCTCCTCTGGCTGTGCTGGCACTGCTCTTGGTGGCACTGGCTGAGGAGGCAGGAGCAGCAGTGTGGACATGGGACCTGGAGTGGAGGTGGAACAAAAAGCCATAAATGTCTGAAACTGGCATCCCAAGAGACAAAAACATACCATTGAATGCTACATGCTAGAATTCCTCCTGTCTTACCTGAAACACAACCAGACACACAAACACAGTGTCTAAAAGGTGATTTTCAACTTCTAGTATCGCTATCCACATCTCACCTGGCAACAGCAATAGCAAACATGAAACTCTACCCTGAATTATTCTGTTTCCTGTAGCATCTTTGCAGTAGCATTCAGGTCAGAATGAAATACAAGTGTTAGAAAGCCCTCCAAATCTGAGCTAATTTACACAGAAAACTCCCCAAACCAAATGTTATTCGAGGTCCTGAATGGGGCATTGAATTGTGAAGTTGTGTGAACACACAAAAAAAGCATGACATCATCCCAACACTTGCATTTGTTCAACTCTCTTTAAGGGTACATTTCTGGTTTTTTCAATAGTAAGGGTGCCATGGCTCTCAGGAGGGACAGAAGCTGTTTTCTCAGGAACCATCAACCAAGGTTCATTTCTGCTCTTTGGAAATGCCCTTTCAGTTCCTGATGGCAGTTATGTGCCAAAGGGGCCTGGCAGGCCTTTTTGGAGACTGGCATTGGTGATCAAGGAATGTTGCACTGTTTCCTTCCCCTGAAAGGCCTCTTTCCTTTTCTTGAAACTGCTAAATCATCCCTGCCAGCTCCTAGAGCTTATAAATTATTCTGAGTCACAAATCAATTTCCATCCCATTGGACCAAATTGGACCCAGAAGGAATGGTCATATACTGGGCCTATGCTTTCTGGGGAAAAAAGTGTTAAAAGAGGGAAATAGCATTACATTCTTTTCTCAAGCAATCTGTTCCCCTATATCCCTACAACATTCTCCACTGGAGAGCTCTTGATTGAAGTTTAGAGAAACAAGAGTTGTCTACCTGAATGGTTCTTTCCATTCAGAGAGGAGAGGAGAGGAGAGGAGAGGAGAGGAGAGGAGAGGAGAGGTAGAATTTGGTTTCATACCACCAATTTGCCAGTTCAGAGAATGCAGATTAATATTAACATCCTCCCTACCCTTTGCTGCACACCCATAGTAAGGAACAGGACATGTCACTTATTGTAGGGTGAACAAAGAAAATAGTGACTTAGATAGAATGAGTGAGTATCTAGGATAAATTAGATTCCTTTAAAAAAACCCAAACAATCAGCAATATGTTGCTCAGTTTTAGCAATAAGTGTGACTGTGGAGGCTGACATCTCTGCATCGCACATGTAAGTACTACAAGAAGCAATTATGAAGAGCTAGGAAAGTGCTTCCAGATATAATAATAGTTTATTAAAGTCCATCTGGTGGTAAAACAGCAAGAGGGAGTGTCAGTATGAGCCTAGAGAAAGTGAATAAAACATAAACAGGATGTGATGGAGGAGGCAAGTAATCTAAGAGAATTACATTAATGCAGAGTTTCATTAGTTGGCTTTTCTGTTACAGCAGCTATGTTTTGCTTGCTGCCAGCTGCTGTATCCCTCTCCAACTCAAACATACCCCTGGTATTTAACTCTAAGGCTTGTTATGCTTGTAAGGCACAATTAGAATTTATTAACTGATTAAGATGAACAGGCACAAATCAGAAATCCAAAGTCTCATGGCCTTCCCACTGAGGATAGCAGGCCACAAATACCTGACAGCATGGGCTATGCTTCCACAACAAGTGGTGCATGCATGAATACACACTGCTATAGATCCTCTCCCCTGCCTCCCTCACTGACTGAGGAAACATCCACCAGGTCTTCTTGAAGAAGCCCTAAATACCCATGTACACCTGCAAAAACACTGACTTTTTCAAATTCTCTAACAAGGTAATAGCACAGGGACTGCTACCTGTCATGGTTGGGTAAGCTATGCCTTAACTGCCCACTGGAGACAAAGGGGAATCTATTTCACACAAGCAGCCTGCAGAAATTCACATTAGCAGTCATGATCACTCTTTTTTGCATCTTTTTTTCCAAGATCTGCACAAAACTTGCTTCTTTCCCACCTAGCCTTGATCAACTGTCTTGTGGCACCATTAAAATAATAATCCTCATCACACATGCTCACATGCCCAGAACTGTGGTTTTGTTCCTTTAAACCCTTTGTTACACTGTTACTCAGTTATCGGTCATAATCTGCATGGGACAAAAATGTATGATTTTCAAATGTATGATTTTCCTCTCCTTTCCTCTCCTTCCACAGGTAATATTATTCTGAAAGTTTTCAGAAGAATGTCAGCTGTCTTCAGTTAAAGGTGGCCACATCTTATCATTGAAGGAAGTGTCCTTGTTGCCTGATGCAGACAGATGTTCTCATCTCTTCCCTTCTCCTGTGTTTTGTTATCATACAGTTTGTCACAATCCACGTCTCTTCTGTCTTTACAGCATCCCAGTGATGTCACTTGGGCATGTGGATGATCCTGGCTAGGATCCACACCTGCAACCTTTCTGTTTTTAGAGAGACACATGTTAGGAAGATGGTTTTCATAAAGCAGTGCTTACACCTAGGTCTAAACCACTTACAACATCAGCAGCAAACATCTATCACCAGCACTTTGAAGGGAGTGTTCTGCCTCAGATGAAATGTTGAAAGGTTCTTTAGAGCTCAATAAATCCACTACATTAAGAGTAAACTATTCTAGTAATTAAAAGCATTACCAGAGATGAAAGACTGTAGAAAATATCCTGTACTGAGATAATTTTCATTCTTTTCCACATTGATTCAGCTTAGTATAACCAAAATAAAGATTTAAAATGTAGATGAAAAGCGGAATACGGGATAAGTCAATAAAGAAGTGACAGCAATGGATCAATTCTGCACTGATCATTCATACATAATCAGTATTTATTACTCATTTTGCAAAAATGATATTCCAGCTTCAGTTCCAAAGC
Source organism: Climacteris rufus (assembly GCA_013398175.1). NCBI lineage: Eukaryota > Metazoa > Chordata > Aves > Passeriformes > Climacteridae > Climacteris > Climacteris rufus. The sequence continues at coordinate 206,310 of VZRZ01002084.1, read as the reverse complement.
TATAAATATTATTTTCACTTTAAAGATTGCTGAAAACACAGTGAAAAAGTTTATCAGCACCATTAAAAAAGTTACCTAACATAGCTATTCTGAGATAGACGTGCAATGAAGTTAAGGCAATTGCAGTTTTAATATGAGGTAAACTTGCCAAGGCAGGTCTTGGGCAGGAGCAGAGAGCTGATGTTGTTGTGATAAATGACTTCATTGTGCCTTTATACCATGGTAGTTCACACATGTTAGTATTCATATTGAGAAAAGCAAACAAACAAACAAACAAAAACAGAAAACCAAGCCACAACAACAAAAAACTAAAGGGGGTAGTGGTGGGAGAAAGAATCTTTTTTAACAGAAGTGCTGTAAGGTGCAGCATCACAAATGGATTTTCATATAACTTGCTGGTGGTTTTCCACTGCTCCTTGCTTCTGTTAATTTATTTTCTATCCATGGGCTAGCAGAGTGTATCCAGGGAGTTATGTGTGCCTGGTTCTACCCCATCAGCCCAGCAGCAATAAAACAGTTAATAATGTGTTAGCTTCCTCTGTGTTTCTGAGCGACCTACAGCATCTGGTAGCTCTGTATTCATGATTCACAGAAAGAGAAGTGTCCAAAGAAAAGCTATTCCCTCTCTTCTTGGTTCATAGTACACATTGGGTTTTCTTTTATCATGATTCTTTTCCAAACAATTTTCTGTGGGAGGTGAGGAGGGTGGGAAACTCTGTCTGAATGCCTTATGTTCACTGAGAGATCATTACAATGTGTCAAGATTTTACAGGGGGGAAAATATCCCAGGAAGTTTTTATTTATCAATTCCCAAGAAATTTAGCTTACAGAACACAAGGATAAGTCTTAAGTAAATGGAAGTAAATAAAGTAATAAATGCCAAAGGAAGGTAATTTTACTTTTACTTTCTATTTCTGCTACAGCAACATAAAAAAAAAAAAAAATCAGTTCCTGCTCTCTGTCCCAATATGAATCCAGAACTGTACAGGTTGCTCTGAAAAACCTCAAATCTGACCTGTAAATATGAAGCCTAACAGCTCCCACATCTGTTTCTTAAACAGCTGGAAGCCATTGCTGCTATTCATCCTAGTGTTACTACAATTCCACATTTACTTGATGTTCCCTCTTTTTAATTTAAAATTACACTCACAATTTCATTGTGATGCTGAAGCAGAGTTTCTTACTGTTTCTTTTACTCAAGACTTCTTTGAGGATTATTTTAGATTCAAGAAGAGGGAGTTTCTTTATCTTAAGGATCTGACTGAAGTTCAAGGAGCAGTTGATGCCCTTAAAAAGTCTGGCATTTCACACTTCTAGTTATTGTTTATGGAGCAGAGGGAACATCTTCACAAATGAGTCAACACTACTGGACTCATACCCTGGGAACAAGCGCAGCTCAGCTATTCCAGGTCATGGTTTGGGCTGTTCCATCAGCAGTTTGAACTAATCCAGGTGAATGTGAATTGATACACCTGCTGGGGGGGCCTCACTGGCTCTGCAGGTATGTGCTGGGAAAGTGGGAACTGTTACACCCTGGGAAAAGTTGCTGGAAATTATCTTCCATGTGAATGGCTGGATCCTTCAGCTGGAAGATGCAGAGCAGAGGGGTGGGACTGTTTCACCTTGTTCCACAAGGTATCCCAACCTGACCATCCTAATATCCTGCTCTTACTGCCTCCCTGCCTGACACTGTACATCTTTTACAGACTCTCTTGCCATGGACTTGGTCAGTTTATGGCAAAAACTCAGTACTTACCTTTCAAGAAAGCAAATACAGGAAGGTCCTAGAAGCTGTGGGTTGTTTTTTAACACGTTTTCATGGCAATCCTCCCGTGGGAATTGAGCTGGCTAGAGATTCCTGGCAGCCTCTTGCCAAGCTGCAGGCTGTGAGATGAGTGGGCAGCGCTGTCTTGCCTCCAGGCAGGCTCTTGTGGAGCCCCAGCAGGGACAGCACTCGTGGTGCAGGGGATCTGTCACCTCTCCAGGCAGGGAAGCACCCTCCAGGATGCTGCTGCCCCTGGCAAGAGTCACTCATCCACACCAAGATGCAGCAGGAGGCAGGACTGGCAGCAGCTCCTGAGGGACAGCTGGATTAGAGGCTGAAATGTGCTTCTGGAGCACAGGAGACTGCTACAGAAAATACTCAACGTCCCTCATTTTCTCAAGAGATTCCCACTTGCCTCATTTTCTCAAGAGATTAAAAAATCAGCTAATGTCTGTTCCCTGTGATTCACTTGTTGAAATGCCTTGTGAATTCTCAGGAGGAAGAAATAAGACCACTGGAGCAAGCATTGCTCAATGGGAAAAAAATTGCACCCAGGGAAAGTGGAGATGGAAGAGAGGATGAAACCCTGTCACTGCTGTCCTTCCTGCAGAGCTTTCTCCTGTCAACTTTTAAAGACTATAAAATAGAAATGCCTGCAATGGAAATAGGGATGCAAGACAGTTACACTTCTCCATCTTGATTGCCCACCACACATGGGTGGACAGATGCTTCAAATTAGTACTGATGATATCTTGTTAATAAGGCCTGTATATCCTTAATTTGTGAAGGTATAGAAAAAGGGAGATGCAGATCTTTCTGTTTGCTGTGCTATAAGGAGCTATCTGGGGTACATGTACAGCTCTATGATGGCAGCACCATCCAACATACAGCTTTAAGGTATTCATTGGCTTAGCAGAGCAACAGCAGCCATAGGTTGCCAGAAGACAGGCAGAACTCAACAACAATAGAAATTAAACAATTTTAGGAGGAAAATACAGGTGCAGTAACATAAAGCAATGTGTGACTACCTTTTCGAAGAACACTGACAAATATCAAACTCTCTCCAAATCACACGGGTGCCTTTTGTTTCTCACATTGCTTTGCTCAGACTGATTTTTTCCCAATTTGTCCTAAAGATGTTCTCCGAAGTTATTTCAGTTCCTCCAGAATGTTTTTTAGTTATTTTTTAGGCAGTGTCTATAAACTAGAAGAAACAGTTTCTTGCACAGTTTGAGACATAAGCATCCTCTTAAGAGCCAAGTGAGAGCTGGGGGTATTCAGCATCTCACAGTACAAAGCCCTGCAAGTGTCATGTTTTTGAGTGTTTCCTCTTGGAAATTTGAGTTTCTTCCTGTGGTCACTGCTGGGAACATGATAAAAAGCAAATGAATGTCTATGAACAAAAAAATTACTAAGTCAGCATGAGTTCTTTCAAGCCTTTGGGTTGGCTCAGCTATAGAGCTGAGTTGGAGGAGTTGGGCAAAGAGGTTTGCCAGAAGTGAGAGACAGGGAGGAGGCAGTGAGGTATGTGCAAAAGCTCTGGGGACAAGAAGGGTGTCTCAGAAGGGGCAAAAATACCCCTGGGAGGAACTCGAACCACTAGAGTTTTGTCATTAAACTCTGAGCAAGCTTTTATCCCAAATCGGTCTTGTGACCTACGCATTTGCTCAGCTTTGTCTCGAATTCTCCTAAGGATGCAAGTTGATCAGTTAGTGAGGAGGTGGTTTCTCTTTCCGTGTAAGAGGTCAGAATTGCTGATTACCTCCATGTCCTGTGTTAACCAGCTTGGGCATTAACTTCGGTACAATTCTGGCACGGATGCTGCTAAAGACAGTTATTCTCCCATATAATCAAATGCACTGCAGTTACCTACAGATCAGTGGTGTCTCACCTGGGGGCATTTTCTGTACCATAATCACCTTTTGCTTTGTCTCTCACCAGTTTTGACTAGAAAATGCATTATGCTACAGAACAGGAAACCACAAGATTTGCTCCACCTTTTCACAGCACCATTGCTCAGCACAAAGCCAGCTGTGGTGGGGAGCACAGAGGGGCCAGGCAGCAGTGGGGGTGTCTTCACCTCTGAGAGGGGCCTTGGAGAGTGGGAACCTAGCTGTCAGTGCTGTCTGGTAAGGGAGAAGGAGACAACATGTTAAATCAGACAGCAAAATGAAGGTTGTGTAGAGCTGGGAAGAGATACATGCCCTGCACCCTTTAAATTCCTTTCCTGTTACGTCCTCCTGAAAGCCAAAGCAGATTTTTTTTCTGTGTTCAGCAGATGCAGCTGGGGATTCATAGGGCTGTGTGGGCTCTGCACTTCCATGAGTGCATGCACATATGCACACACTTTTTAGTTTCTACATTAATACCGTAAAAACTCACAGTGCAGGGTGCTGCTGAAAAGCCACCGTGTATTCTCCAGCACACACAGTATATTCAGCTATCTTCAAACATTTCTACGCTTGTTACCTTAGTAACAGCCCTAGGGAATCCCTAAGTAATTAATCAAGCTGCTTAGCTGTTTAAGGTTTCTTATGAGGAGTGCTGTTGTCTAGCTTCTTTCTCCTTGCTGGCAAAAAAAAAAATCTATATTTAGAAAAGAAATGGCATGTGGGCTCATTGAGGGAGCCTCCTTTGTCTGTCATGTACGGGAAGGTAAATGAGTGCCCATGTGCACCTTGTTAAGCATTTCTTTGGCATATGTGTACTTACTAAGGAACTGATAGTGCAAATAACAGCTGAAACATGAACCTCAAGGAATTCAGAGGTGCAGCTGCCAGGAATGATTTCTTCAAACATTTCAATGTCCATTCTACAAGACCATCCCGGTGTCCTCCTCCAGTGCCACATTCAGAAATCTCTTCCAAGGCCACTGATGCAAAACTGAATCAGACAGCAAAAAACAGTTATTATCATTTAGTCTGAGTTCCCATAAAACCTATCCTATAGACATTCACTATTTTGTTTTAGTTTGTTGTTTTCTCTGCAGAAGGCATTATTCCTCCTTTGTACACTAAGGAACATGGTTTTTTCTCTGCAGAAGGCATTATTCCTCCTTTGTACACTAAGGAGCATAACTGAGCATGCTAGATTATGCAGACCATAAAGCCTGCCTTACAGAAAGACATACCTGTTAATACTTTCCTCTAAAGCAATTCAAAAACAACTGGAAAAAACTCTATGGGATATGGACAGTTCTTTCTCTTTTTAGGATAGTAGCTAAAATCATAATGTCAACATTTTTCATGGTGTGGATCCCTGAGGATATTCCCTTGGAGCTGTGGTTCTGTGCAGAGTAACTACAAACCAATTCTCTTTCCTGAGTTATCTCCCAAGGTCACTTAGAGGACCAGACCACGGACATGACAACAAAAGTGTGTCTAGGTCAGGTCACTGAATTTTCAGTACAGCGCTTTCCCTTCAGGAGATACAGATACAACAACAGGAACAACAAACACTCCCAGATCTTCATAGGAAGTTGCAACTTGGATCAGTTTTCTTTGGCAAGTCTTGACGGACTCTACTGGGCAAGACACAGATCCCACCTGCGGAGACTCAGCCACAGGAACGTAGGATGCCGACCAGGGGAGAGCAAACAGTGAGGCAAGCCTTTGCTCATCCTGGGTGAGCTCAATGCACTGATCTTCAGCACTCAATATCCTTTCCCAGTACTCCTAATACAGTGGTACCAGCTGAAGTGTCTCTCCCGTGTGCTGTGACAGACTCTGAAAGACCTATGTTATTTTTCTACGGGATGGGAAAATTTTTGAAGTCTCAAAAGTGGTCAGAGGAGGAGACAAGAGCAGCAGATGCCTCTCTGTGGACTGTGCTGTGCCAGAAATATGCTGTTTAATCTCATTTTGCTCACTTTGCCTAGTGAGTCTGGATAGTACTGACCCCCATGATGACCTGCATGCTCTGCTCTTTAAGTCTCAGGGATTTGCATCTGTTCCACCAGTAGGCATCATTTTATTTTTGGATTAGTCAGTCCGGGAGTAGTAAAGCACTTTATGACTGTTAGAGATAATTTCCAACATCAACAAAACTTGACAAGTTTATTCTAATAAAGCAAGAGACATCTGAAAAATTAGAGGCAAAGCTACAAAGCAGGAAAATTATATAGCACTAAAATGGAGTTATCAATTACTCTCAAACATCGTAACAGATTTCTCCAAAGTGCTCAGGGTCTCAGCTGACCTGGTAGATGGGTCAGCTGCCCTGTCTTCCCCATCTGTGTTGCATTTTGAGCTTACCACCTCCGAAAACACTCTCATGGCTCTCCTTTAAAAAAAATACAGCTCCTTATACTAAATACAGATGTGATGACTCTCAGGTTTCTTCTCCTATTTTCGCAGACATTCGTTTCTGAAATACTAATGGTGAAAGCAAAACATGGCTTATTTTCATCTCCCCTGGGACTTTCTCTGCCTTCACACTGCTGCGCTGTGCCTGAATTCGCACATTTCTTCGAGACTCTAGACAGTCTTCTTGCTGGTTATGATTTTTGTAGCATGCCTTTTGCCTGTTTCTCTTTTCTGACTAGAGAGGAGACCTTAGGGACTTAGGTAGGTCCTAGGGCACCCACACTTCAGTTCCTTCAGGTTAGGTGAGATGAACCTCCCCAGTGAATCCCAGGATCTTTAGGAGCTTTTCCTGAGACCACACATTGCACCACACATGACTTTCAATTATTCCACACCTACCCCTCAAGAATGGAGTCCACTCTGTTCCACACCAAAGGAATAGGTGTAACAGTAGCCTAGAAATATACAACTAGAATTAATAATTATAACAGTGGGTTTAATGTTTATGTTTCATTGTCCACCCTAAGGGCAGTTTTCTCACTGAGGGAATCATTCTTTGAGTATTCCTCCATGACCTCCTTGACAAAGATCAAACATCCCTGAGTTTTCAGAAGACCTGCAGTCATTTTGTTGTCATCTGAAACTGGAGAAATATATAGTTTTAATTGGGTTGTGCATTCCCACGGATATCTCATATATACTGTGTATATACACACATATATAATGCCTATTTACAGGGATCTAGATACATATTCACAGGACTATTGGCGTGGCAATGCAGAAAACTATCTGTGATTAGAAGTATTACTGTTGTCTGCTAAGGACAGTTCACCTATGCTGCAAGCTGTCTTGAAATGAGTCTCCTTTGCCATTTCCTTTCCCTTTTCTTTTGATCTATATCTCACAGAAAGCGCTTGCTTTTGCACTCTACAAACGAGTGCTAATGAGGTCATTAAACTTTGATGACCGCTCATTTACGTGACAGGCTTTGGACAAAGCTGTATCTCGGTCTGGAGGGAAGGATGATTTTCAGCTCTGAACTACAGACTGAAGTCAGGCATTGCTGGCCAGGATTGCCCACTGAGGCTGATTAGGAATTCACCTGACAAGAGATTAGAAGGGAAATTCAGCATTTTTGAATGAGAGAGAGGGAAAAAATAAATTCAGAAAAAGTCCAGCAATGTTGGAAGGAGAAGGAGCGCGTGGGACAGGGCTTTGGTGTCAACAAGAGAAAAGCCTTGGCACACCGAGGAAACTGAAACAAGGAAATCTGTGGTGGTTTTGTCAAGATATCCTTTGTTAGTTACAGAGAGAATGACCAAAACCTTGGTAATTTTTCAGAATTGATGTGTCTATCACATCAACAGCAGGCTATTGGCTAGCAACTGTCCAAGAGGAGGTATTTGTACACCAGCACTCCAGAAACCCCAAGCTCTTGCAAGAGGCACCAGGATGACAGTGGGCAGGAGACAGATGCTCTGTTTTGGTGAGAGGGTCACAGCAGACAGAGAGACAAACAGTGCTCAGCAGTCCGCAGGGCAAGAAGCAGTGAGTGCTGCACGGGCTGCAGTGTTAGGGAGATGACTTACCTAATTAGCGACTCTGGATTTTTGTTTAAAGCTCATGGGAAACAAAGGACCTTTGTTCTTTCTCCTGTAGGGAGCAGAGGATTAGTTTATATACATAAACTGTGCCTTTGACAAACAAAGGAAAAATCAATACATAGCAGGACAGGTGTACACCAGTGGAACACGAGCAGACAGCATGTCCAAGCAGCAGCTGCTTTCACAGAAGTCATCGATCTTTGCCATCATGCTTTCACAACTGTGAGGTAGGCTGTGAGGCTGGCAGCAGAGGGTCACTAAACCTCTTCACTAAAATAAGGATGTTTATTTTTTTCAAGACTGATTTTAGGGGAAAAGAGGCTCTGAGCGTCTCAAGACGGCTGCAGCTTTCCTCCAGCCTCTCCCTCACAGACCTCACTCCTGTGCAGCTCACTCTGCAGTCATTCCACTCCTAATCAATTTTCCTTTTCTCTTCCAAGTGTAAATCAATATGTCTGCAGCTGGAGGTAAAATCACAGCATTTCTGATGTGGAATGCAGGAGAGGCTGAGTTCCTAAACCCTAATTCAGAAAATCCCTTGAAAATAGCCTTTATTTTAAGTGTGCACTAAAATATGTTGCCATCAGTGATCTCAGTGAACTGTGCACCATGATGGAAACTGCAGGAATTTGGGAAACAGACATAGAAGGGACATCCTGGGGAAGGGTGAGTGTGTCCAGTGGGAGATACTGCACAGGTACCACAGCTGTGCAGCAGTGATTCACTACAACAGTCTCTGGGTCAAAGGTTTTCCCCTGAACTAAAGACAAACATCCAAATGAGAGTCTTGGACAAGTCAGACTCTTTGCTGTCCCTTGTAAATCATATGCAGGAGCCAGTGAAGATGCTGAAAAGCATTGAGAAACAATTGGTATGTCCTGTCTGATGTAGCTTTTCCCTTGCTGTTAACTGAGTGGAGTTCAAAGCTGTTCTTCTAAGAGGTGGAGTAGAGGCACAGCATCCCAACACCACAGAGTGGCTAGCTAGTTCATTAGTCTATCCACAACAAGCAATTAACTGTAGCAAAATAACATCCACCCCTACATGCCCATTCAACACCTTCAGCATCCTCACCTACAGGTTTGGAAAACCAGTTTGGCTGGAGTTCCTGGTGCATTTCAATCTGTACACTGACATGAAACATTGTCCCAGCAGTGCAATGCAATCACAAGCACATATTGCCATGTATGCACTGGGACATCATGAAAGTAACTTGCGGAAAGAGGTGCTGCAATAAGGAACATGAAGTGAGAAAACCGTCTATTTCCATTCCAACTCACCTGGTGAAAAACAAATTCAGAACAACAGATGTCTGATCTGCAGACAGCCGAGTGTCAAGTGTTCAGAAATCATTTTAGGAGCTTAGAGTATGACAGAGCAGAGCCAGGTGAGTGGGCTGCAGCACAGTGCACAAGACTGCATTTGGGAAGAGTGTGTGTGTGTGTGTGTGTGTGTTTTTGTGTGTGTGTCTGTGTCTGTGTCTGTGTGTGTCTGTGTGTGTGTCTGTGTGTGTATTTGTGTGTCTGTGTGTCTGTGTGTGTGTGTTTGTTTGTGTCTGTGTGTGTGTTTTTGTGTGTGTGTCTGTGTGTGTGTTTGTGTGTGTGTGTGTGTGTGTGTGTGTGTTTGTGTGTGTGTGTTTTTGTGTGTGTGTCTGTGTCTGTGTGTCTGTGTGTGTCTGTGTGTGTGTCTGTGTGTGTGTTTGTATTTGTGTGTCTGTGTCTGTGTTTGTTTGTGTCTGTGTGTGTGTGGGACCTCCCAGATGATGAGGAACCACTACAGAGCAAGGCAGAAAGGCTACTCCAGAGGAAGTAGAAGTCACTCCAGAAGAAGAGGAGAGCTGTTATTGTGAGATACAAAAACTATTATCAAAGGAGACCTCCAGAGGGGCCTTAACAGTAGTTGAAGACAACATAAGTGAGCAAAAGAAAAAAGCATGCGAAGACTCTTCAGTGTGAGGGTAGTGAGACACTGGAACAGGGTGCCCAGAGAAGTTTTGAATGCCCCATCCCTGGAAGTGTTGAAGGCCAGCTTGGATGGGGCTTTGAACAATCTGGTTTAGTGGAAGATGTCCCTGTCCCTGGCAGAAGGATTGGAATTAGATGATCTTTAAGGCCCTTTCCAACCCAAAACTTTCTGTGTGCCTATGAGAAGAAGAAAAATATCCAGACGAGACTTAAAACTAAAAATCAGTCACCACTTTTGTATTTTATGTTTTCAATATTCTTCAAAGAAAATGACACATTTGACTAGGATGCTCATCAAATTTGCAACCACATCTACATTTGCTTAGTTACACAGTCACTTTTTTATGACTCCAGATGTTTTCATCTCATAGAGCTGCACTTGGGAGCCACCACTGAAACTTCTGGTATGGATTTCCAGCCACCTGTGACTGCAGGACAAGATGTCTAACTAAAACCTTACTCTTCCTAGCCACCTCCTAGACAGGCAGCAATTCAGGTGCTTAAACATTAGTAGCCAGTGACACTGTAGATGTTATTTTTGGTCTGAGACCTTCAAATAGCAAATACATGGAATTAGATGATCAAGGCCAGGGCTCTTTTGCAGCCAGAGAAGATCAGTTATAGCACCTAAACCATATTAGACCCTTTCTTACTATCAGGAAACTCCAATTCCCCTCTCAGAAGTAATAAGTTTGTTGCAAATTCATCTTGTATATCTTTTGCAGCAAAAGCCTAGCTTTAGCAGAGATGACACAGAATTTTTATTCCACAGTCAACTAAAATGCTGATTAAAATAAAAACAGAGGAATGAGAGAAAACCCCCTGAAGGAAACCAGAGTTTTTCAGGAGTCTGTATATGCTGTTTATTCTGATCTTAACTATGATTCCTTTAATACTGTTCACGTGCTAACTTTGCAGAATGCCACTGATTTTCCCCTTGATAAGGTACATTTACATCCAAATTGACTGGTGGAAAGATGTGAGTTTGTGCAGCTCTGCTTGAGACCATGTGCAGACAGGAGAGGCAGTTCAATACCATGGAAAGAGATAGATGCATCTTCTAAGTGACCAAAAGTGAAATAGCTCCTCATGATTCTACTTGAAGTTCTTTCTCTAAACTCAGGAGGTAATAATCCCATTGAGATGCATGAGATTGTTCCCTTACCAAAGCTGTTGGGTCCATGCCTCCTGCAAATCTGTTAAGACATTGCTATATTGGTTTTGCTCAAATCCCAGCTAATCCACAGGGAGGGAGGTGGAGCACACATCCATAGAAGGGGAGAGTCACCAGAAGCTCCTCCATGTGAAACAAGATCTCAGTGGATACATCCTGAGATCTGTCCTGGCTGTCACCAGCTGTACCATGCCATGTGTCCCCAGCCCACAGTGGCCACGGAGTCATTCTGCACCTGAACAGGTAAAACCCAGCCCTGAGCTGCAGCTGGCACAGACTTGCACAGCATCACATCAGGGCATGGCCAGAGCTTGCCAAGGGGCAGGGCCTGCCAGTCCTACCACACTGATGGGTTGAGGACCTAGGAAAAGCTTGTCCTAGTAATTTTCTGAAGCTGGAGGACTTCTTCCAACAGCCAGATTTCCTGTCCCTGAGCGTTCACAGGGCATTTCCTGGGTCCCAAGAGGCAACTGAGGGATAAAATCTCATCAAACAGCAACACCATGCATATTAACTTTATCATGAGTCCTTGAAATGACCTGCTGAATAGAGATCCTGTGACAGTGCTGCTGCATCGCTTCACCAACACTCTCCACCAGTAGAAAACACAGCCACAGCTAAATCCAAGGTCACTGTTGTGGTCTTCTGCATGGATTTGTTGTGACTCTTTGCTGTTGCTCCTGCTGTTGGCAATTGATTTCCTCCCTGAAAGGTGACTACAACACATAAATTTACTATATCCATTAATTCACTGACACTAGAAGGGCAAACATCCTTCTTTCTCCTTCATGCCCACACGTCCCATTTATGGTCCCTCTGTGACTGGTCCTCTTCTGTCACAGCCCTAGTATCTGTTCTTTCTACTACAGCATTTCTTACTTTTTTCTATTAAAAAAATAGTGTCTTCCTTACATGTTCACAAAGACAACTTTCTCATGTCTGCCACCTCCCCAGCTTTTACTCTCCCCACAAAGTAAATATGCCTCACACTCCCCCAGAAGGGCAAAATAGCTGTGAAGAAACAAGGGCTTTTTGCTGAGATTTGGCACTCAGATACTGTAAGTTCTCATGTCTGTTTTTCCCCCAGTGAGAAAACAACTACAAAGTGGCTAAAGCTGCCGTGCTGGCTGGCTGCAGCTCATGGTTTACCTGCATCTCTATTTCTAATTACACACGTTTTTCTTAATGAGGTTACTGCCTGTTTACCTGCTTCTGGTAAGAGGCTGGGGCTGTGGACAGTCACAGCAATGGAGAAAGCAGCACATGGCATCCCCACTGTGCCTCTGGTGTGTAAGCAGAAGCAGGGGCTGGGCAGGGTGAAGGAGCTACAGCTGCTTTCTTTGCCACCTTTCAAGGGGAATTTCATGCATACAACATGGCAAGTATTAAGGCTTCTCAACATGGAATTTGCACACTGGTCTCACCTTCCTGCCAAATATCCTTGGGTATGTCCATCCTCCTTCCCTCCCCACGCCCTTCTTGTGTGGTGTGCAAGCTCACCAGAGAACACCTGTGCTGCAGCCTGTGTCATCACTGTGGGCTGGAAGCATTACATCCTTAATGCCTGCAGAAGCAAGAAATCTCCAGGGATTTCTATGTCTTTGCCGCTGTCCCCGACATGTAAAATGCAGGTTCTTGCCAGGGTGTTTGGGAACACAGAGATGCTGAAAGATAACATCCTCCTTTCCTTTCTGAAAGGTCACAACTGATGGAATTAACTTTTATGACAGACAATTCCATCTAAAACAGGAAAGAGGGAATTGTAGGGTTGTTTTCCCTTGCTACATTGTTGAGCTTCCCCTTGCACTTTACAGCCTGGTTCATCAGCTGGCCTCCATCTGTGAGTGAGGGAGCCATCCCACGCTGTGCCCATGGGACTGGCACATGGAACATAACCTTTACAGACCACCTGATTTCGCCTCTTAAAAAGGGAACACACAGGCCTGCTGTAAGACTTTTAATTAACTTTTTGTGCTCAGAAATTCTCAGCTGATTTTGAAGAAAATAGGCCAGTTTGCACAAGTGGCGAATTCAGCCCTAAGAAAATAAACAGTTATCTTAAAAATGTTAGCCTTCAGTAATTTCCCTGGACATGCCCTCATAGTGAACCAGACAACACCAGAAAAGATCTCAGCTTTTTGAATGTCAGTGTGGGCGATGAATTAATTTTCAAGAATTGTACAAGCTTTTGTTATGTACGAAAGATTATTTACAGCAAGCTATTTTGAGCTGTAATGGGAACAGACTGACTCACGTGCACTGCCTATTATAAAGTCAATCCAAGCATCTAAGATGGTCACCACCTTTGTAGATTTATGTGGAGGAGGAATACTTTTAAAACTTGGCAACAGAAGTTATTAGCTGTGAATATGATCCTTCCAGGAGTGTTTGTGTACTGAATTTATTAAGCTTATTTTAGACTTGGATAACATCTTCCCAATCCTCCTCTATATACTACACCTGTGTTTATCCAGGAATGCAGCTGGACTTCGAGCCATGGTAACTGTACAATCAAATCAATAAAGGTAAGTGGAGTTACAATAAAGCAGTATTTACATGATGATTTCCAATTTAGGGTATCAGCTCATTTGACAATGCCACTTTCAAAGGCTTTAGTCAAATGAAAGCTATGCCTTCTGAAGAATGAGAGATGATTTTGCCACACTGATTAATGTTTTTGAGATTCATATTTCAGGAATTTCAAATTTCATTTCAGTTCAGGAAAATGACAGAGGTGTTTGGTCAAGGTGTAGCTTTGGCCTTAGTCCCCTGAAATGAGCTTGGTGCAGGCACAGGCCAGGCAGGGCCATGCAGCAAAGCTCAACTCTTCTGCATTTCCTGCTTTCAGTGGGCTCAGTTGTACATGTCTGGTCTGCCCCGCAAGTAAATCTGTGTGAGGCAACACAGCAAGGATGATTTGCATGAACAGAGAGCAGCCTTTATTGTAGATGGCATTTCTACTGACTTAGGGCAGGGGATGCAAGAGCCCTTCACAGTCCCAATATTTCAAAGGGAATCTCTAAACAGGAGAAGAAGGAATTTTACAGACACAATGAGCAACTCTAAAGCCAATTTTGCTTAATAGCCTAGAAGCATAAATATTGGCAGCCAAAAATATATTTAACCCCTTCATATTTTTCTCCAATTCTTTCTGTTATTAATCCCATACTAATGAAACACATGTACATAATCCTGCAAAAATCTCATATAATTCAAAACAGTATCTGTTTCTATTTAAGGCAAGGAGAAATATGTTCTACAGATGCAGGACTGATTTCTTCTATTGGAAAACATCCTTTTCCCCAGGCATGCAAGTATTTTAGCTTTTTTTTTTCCTGCTTCAGTACAGCATGCTTGCTCAAACCTAACTTTCCCTCTTCGTAAATAGCACCATATACACTCAAAAGAGATGACAATTCTGTCTCTCAACTGGTTTTCCTGACAATGTTTTAAACAAAAGGTTTCCTTTAGTGACCGTCTCAGTGGCTCTTTTGCATAGTTTATCAATACACACAGTACTAGGCACAGTACTAGGCAATTGTTTGATGAAAGTCATTTCTATCTATATGAGAGTGCTCAAACCAAGTCTGACATCCAACTAGATAAGCCAAAACACTTATGATTGTTTTATTTTTATAGTGTCAGTGTGAATAGCACTGCAAGAGAGATGCTCAGGATCAGGAATATTGCAGTATGAGAAAGGATGACATTCCCAGTACTAAGTGTGATCCAGCTGCAGGGCCTCTGCATTACAGAAGAGGGAAATGCAGCCACAGCAGTGTTTCTCATTAAAGCCATGGCCCTGAGAACAGCTATTTACCACAATAACTGTGGAGAGGAGAGAGATCAATAACTCAGAAACATATATTTGCTGTCATTGTCTCTCATTCAGTTTGTGAATGTCCTTATTAACCTGAAGCTTTTTAACAACGAAAAACAATCTCAAAAAGCCAAAACCAACCAGCCAAACATAAAAAAAAAACCCAACAACAAAAAAAACAAAAAAAAAACCAAAAAAAAAAACCCAAAAAAAAAACCAACAACCAAACAAAGAAGGAAACAAAGTCCACAAAATTTTACACAAGTTTATTTTCAGGAATCCAGAGGGGAATCTGTCAAGGGAAACATCTGTTTATCTGTTTGAGCTCAGGAAAGGCATGTGCTACACATGAATGGAGCTTCTCAGTGCCACGTGACTGAAATGCTCTGGTTGGGTTACATGACATTTAACAGTCCTTGAACAAAACACTCACATTGGTGCACACAAACACAGAGCTGGCAATTGGAGGGCTCATAATGGGGAACAGAATGTACAAATATTCTTTCTTTATATTTCACAAACAACTCAGATGAAAGAAAAAGAAGAGGGCTTGATAAGAGAAAAGGAAGCAGAGTTACATAGGAAGAAATTGCCAGGAGAGCTGAGATAACAGCACAAGTTTTCCTTTCTCCTCTGGCAGCATCATCTTCAATCACTGCATGCACCTGATGGTGCAAATTACATCTAAACCTGGGGACTATTTCACCTTTCTCAGGACAAGCCACATCTTTCCAATTCCTATTTTAAAGACATGACTGGGTCATTTACAAAAGCATGAGTACTGCATGTTCTTGCCTGCTACAGTCCCTCTTCTGTTATGTATAATAAAATTTATATGTCCATGACATCTGCTATTTTAGCAAGTGAAATTTGTAGGGATATACATAACAAAAAAGTGTTTGAGAGAGAAATCTCATCTCATGCCCAGGTGTGCAATTTCTTACGTGAATGCTGGAAATTGAACACAGGCAGTTCCTGCTGGAAGAGGCACAGGTGGGTTTGTATAGGCAGGGAAGTCGCACACAAATGCCAGCCCAGGTGCCCTCAAAGAGTTGCTGCAGGGCTGCCACACAGTGCAGACTGGTCCCTGTTCCTGCTGACAGACCAGAACCACCAGTGGGTCCCTGCAGTCCCATCCCACCTTGTCAGGAGTGCTGAGGGAAGCTGAGGGAGAAAAGCTCACCACACACCAGTGTCTGACTGACAAGCAAGCAGTCCAGTACCAGCTTTGTTCAGGTAGATCTGATTCCCCACTCTGAAGTGCAGGCAGACAGATGTGTACAAAGTAGTGTGAGATGTCTGGGAGGAAAGACTTTGCACCTGCTCTCACTGCCTTGCATCAGCACGGGTATGTGAGCAGCACAGAGCGACTGTCAGATGCATTGCTCTGGCGGGATCTGGGAGGATGTACCACACACAGAAACTGCCCCAGGGCTGTAACTCTCCCAGTGGCTCATTCATTTGAGATAGTTTGGTTTCTTTTTCTGAAAGCCCAGCACTGGAAATGCATGACATAGATTAATTTCTGGTTTCAGTTCTTTTAAAGGATAAACTCTGTTTTCTTTGGAAGGTAACTCTGCAGCATGAATGAGGCAGAGGGGGAAAAGACAGCCAGGTACTGTTAGTGTGGGATGCCACTGGGAACAGGATCTCCCTGTTGGGTGGTGCTTCTGGAGAAGACTGATGATCAGTCTGCCCCCTTTCCCCCAGGCTGCTCCTTCACACTGGAAGTAAATGCACACTTTTTCAGGAACCAGCCTGAAGACTGTTTTGTTCCAGCTTCCAGCTCCCAGAAGGGGGACATCACATGCAGAGTCTGTGCAGAGCTAAGGGATGAACAGAGTGGATGTGCAGTTGATGTGGCTGAGAGAATCTGTCTGCAAGTGAAAGACTGGGATAGCATTTTTGAGAAGTCCAAGGTCCAACAAAAAGGTGGGGCTGTGCTGCAGCTGGGGAAGCCAGACCCACAGTGATCACAGCACCAAGAACTTGCAGAGTTCTACGGACATAAACACACACACACACACAGAAACACACTCACTCCCCCACTCCTTTTTTTTTTAGGGAAGCAAAGGCTAAGAAAGCTTATGGGCTTGAAATTATTGTAATAGTAATCTATAACAGAGAGTGCTGATTTCCTCCTAATCTGTTAGTCCACCACTGACATTCAGTAAAGAAAAACGCTTATAACATCTACAATATTTAAAAGGAACAGCTCTTATTTGATTGTATTGGAGATCAAGTTCATTATGTTATTAACTGCTTATCTTAGTTACATGTTTTGAGGTCGTATACAGTGTGTGAGGCAATATGCCTGAATCCTTGGGAAATAGGCAGAGAGTAAGGACCTGTCAACACACTAAAAAATTCCTCAGTTTTAGGTAGCAAAAGTAGTCAAACAAGCCATCAAAAGTCATGAAAATTAAATAATAAATCTGAGCCTAATGTCAGTTTAATTTGAACATGGTTTTCCACCTTTCTTTACAACAAATGTACAATGTCTGTCCCAGTCCAGTGCCTGGAATTTAAAAAGGCTGATGTCAAATTAAAGAAGTTTCAGGGAAGATCTGAAAAAATGATTCCTGAAAGTGTGCCAGAGAGATTAAATTAAACTCAGTCTATTTCTTTTTATCAAAGAAAAGCTTTCCAGATAGACTATTTGAGCAGCTGCAGACTTACAGGGAATAGGAGAGGACCAAGGAGGACGGAGCCCACTTCCCAAACCCTGGCTGCTCACAGAAGCTCAGGCATGCCTAGAAGGACACTGGGCCATTCCATACATTCTGAATATGGGCAGCTGCCTCACGGCCTTGGGGAGCAGGAGAGAAGCTGTGGGACAGAGGAGCAGCAGGGACTGTGCACCCAGGCTCCAATGCAGCAAACGCCAGAAGATAGAGTCCAAAGACAGAAAATGTCAGACCACACACAGAGTTTTCCAAGAAAAGCAGCAACATGCTACTGAGGCACCGTACCTACTCACAGTCATGCTGGATTTTCTGTCCTCTTACAATCATAAAACAGTCTCAGGTTTCTTTCGTTAAAGATCAGACAGAAAAAAAAGTGTTTAAATAAAATGTTTGGTCTCTACCATGCAGAAAATCAGCCCAGAGGGTTGTTCTGATCTCTACAGCCCGTGAGTCTAAAGCATTCCTTCATAACAGCATAGGCGGGTGCAGCCAGGACAACACACAGCATATGACCAGAAAGAAATAATTTATTCTGTGTGATACAGAATGAATAGATTTTCACATCGTTCAAACCCATTTCTTTTAACCATCCACCATATGCCGGGATCTGCAGAGCAGCGTGCAGAGCGAGCCTGCATCTGCTCCCTCCCTCACGCTGTGCACGATTTTACAGAGCTCCTTCCCTGGCCAGCAGCAGAAGGCATCGCCAGCAGCACCTCCCGGGCCCGGCTGAGCGCTCTGCAGGGCTGCACACTGCTGAGACAGTGTAAACAGCAAGAAAGCGCTGCAAGAGCGTGGCACAGGTGATGATGCCCAAGTGCCTTCCAGCACAGCTGGGACGGAGAAAGTTGACAAAGATAAACACCTTGAAAAATGAGAAGAAAATGTTCATCTCGATCATTCTCCTGTGTGGGAATAATTAAGGGTGAGTCTTCACTGTGAGTTGGTCCTGTGTCCAATTAACCTTTCTCTCACTGCTGGCAAGCGCGTTTTAAGAAGAGGAGATACTGCAAGTTGTGCCAAAGGCAGCTTTTATTACAGCACTATTTATGGTGCAAACTGTATTAAATTGTAGTCTCATAAACAACACTTAAAACTATCACCTTTTTCTTGGGTGGAATATTCATCCAGCTTTACCCAGGGCTCTGCTCAGGGTCAACTAGAAGCCATCAGACCATTAGACAGCTTTGTTTATTCAGCTTTTAAATTTCTTTAGTTTTTATTTCATGTCATTAAGGCTTATTGGGTCCAAGAGTTTTCACAGGGTGCTTGCAGTCAAAGTTGACACACTTGTACATGTCATAGTTGTTTTAAATAATGATGGCATATTAACATGCTTATAAATATTAGCTTGCTTATGAAAGTGTTTCAAATTTTACCGAGAACTTGCCATCTCGCTAGGTTTTTTCATAAAGCGATGATGGTATTACTACAGCATAGCAAAAGGAGTGGCATATCATTCATAGCATTCACACTTAGTTCAGGTGACTAATTCTAAATTATAAATACTTCAAAATAAATTTGTCACAGACTTGCGAGCACCTCGTCTCTGATGCTACAGCCTATTTCCCCTGGCACTTCCACAACAACAGTGAATGGGAAACTCATCACCCAATAAACTCTGTAATTATTATTCTGCTTGCTACTTAAGTGCATTAGTATTGCCTCACAATAGACAGGATTAGGTCATCCAGTTTGCTTTCTGTGTCTGGCATTGCGTGTATGACAGTGTCTATTTTCTAAACAAAAGGCTGTTTGTCAGTGTTACTCTTGCTCTAATGCATGTAAAGCCAAGCGCACAAACAGAGCAGTATTTCTGTAACCACCTTGCTGCTTTGTGGTGCTCTGAAGCTCAGAGGAGATGGTCCTCTCTCAGCTCATAGGCTGCATCTAGTGAGACAGCAATTCAAGCTGGAAAACATAGTGCAGCTTGTCATTTGTCATCCAGAAACTATTCGAGGAGATTATATCGTGCTATCGTGTTGTAATTTGTTCAGCTAAGTTTCTGGGCACCAAGACAGCCAGATGGTTAATTCCACTACATTTTTTTTTTTTTTTTTTTTTTTCCCCAAAAAGGAGGAGCAAAGGGGAGGGAAGTCCTCTGGCACCAGGTTCTGGCGCAGCAGGCTGAGCCCCAGCGAAGCAGTTGGGATTGTTGACCCAGTGAATGTGCCCAAAGATCCTTTTCAGCCACACAAAACCGTTCAGTTTTGCCATTAGCATATCAGAGGTGGAGCGGTGGTGGGAAATGGCACAGGCGACAAAGCTGGGAGCTCGGAGTCTTTGTCTGACTGCAGCTTAGGGAGGCAGGAAAAAAACTATAATTGGCCATTGAGCATGCAGTGACAGACAGATGTTGACATTTTTCTCCCTTGGCTGATCAAACCCCACCCTCATCCCAAGGTCTGCAGGAATGCTGCTGCTGCCTCGTTCAGGCAGGCAGCTTTCTGCCCGCTCTCCAGACTGACAGGGCCAGCATCATCATCGTATAACCTGCACAGAGAAAACTGAGCGGCTGGGAGAGATTGCCTCTGATTTGTTTTTTCTTTTTTTTGTCACACTCTAAATCCTATCTGAAATAAGGTTTTTATTCCAATTCAAAAGGGCAGGCCACATACATCTGTTAAATGATAGGCCATCTTTGAACCCCGTGGAAAATCTATGGGAAGAGGCCAAACTGCCTTAGATAGCCTTCCTTTACTTCCTTGCCAGAAAGAGATGTTTGGGGGCCCCAAAAACTGCACAGAGAATTCCCACTCCCATACAGTGTAAAAATCCCAGAGGAAGAGGTTCATGAGCTGTGTCAGGCTGTGGTCTGTGAATGTGCCCTGCTGCTTTCAGCTTCCCTGATCTTCCCTCCTCCTGGAGCAGCCACCAGAGCACTGGTGCTGCTGCCTTCCGACCTGACTGCACACAGCTCTGGGACAAGAGGGAGGCAGCATCTGAGAGAGGCAACGTGTTTCTTGACACAGGAATAAAGTCAGCATGCGTGTTCAAAGGACAGTTCTGCATCTTTCCCACTTGTTGCCCAAATCACACACTGATCCCTGAAGGCACAGCAACTGGCAGTTCATTGCACATCAGACTTTCCCTAGAGCAAAGCAATATTATTTTTTCTGACATCAACCTTAGTTGCACAAAATATCACATCTATCACTTTTTGCATATCTTATCTATCTTTCTATTTTCTATAGGAAAATATCTGCCCACCTCCATGGCTGTTATTCTGAAAACTTTTCTCCTTGTAATGGCCCTGTGGCAGCGCTGGGGCACCATGTGAGGACAGCATGTGGCTGTGAACACTGTCTAGGAAACCTCTGTGAATGTGTGGCAGTGTTGCAGAGACAAGCCCAGCTGGGCAGAGGTAAAACCAATCCTTGCCAGGCTCTAAACCACTCACAGTTCCCAAATGGCCCTAGCAGGGAGGAATGCAGTGCAGATGCCAGGTCCAAGGCAAAGGGTGATCAAGCCGTGCACACTGCTGAGGTGCAGCAATTTCCTGTGCAGTCATCACCCTTCTCTTCTCCTCCATCAAATGAACTTCCCACAAGCTGGGCTTTCACCCAGCTTTTGGCTTTTTCCAGTGATAAATCATGATTTCATAAGGTTTTGTTTCTGCTTTGAAAGGCCATCGTGATGCCTGTACCGAAAGCATCTGTTTAGAAAATGCTAATGAGGGCAACGAGCCTATTAAATGCTGTCTAGATGCAGACTGGAGCAGCGACTGTCAAGTCTGCATTTGAAATCAACAGCTGAGCTTGGATTTAGAATTTAACGCTGTCATCTTTGGCTTCTTTTATGATCAAGGACCCTGTCTATCCTCAGCCAGTCCAATGAAGAGAGAATACAGTCTTGCTGACTCTGGGCATCTTTCCTTATGAGTGGAAAAAACCTGGGCTTGAAGAAAGGGCCCTTTCTTTACACCATCCTGTACTTCAAAGCCAATGGACACCCAGTCTGGACAAAGCAACCACAGACAGTCAAAGCTGTGCTAACTCTTGCCTCAGGCAAGGCTGAGCTGCTTCAGAGGTGAGAAGGCTGAAGTGGCCCCAAACACCCAAGGGCAGGGAGATCAGACTTGTCAGCACACAGTTCAGCTTCTGGCTCAGCAGCTACTGGCCTCTTGGGAGGGCCTTGAGATTCAGGGTTGGGGTCCAAACCAACATACAGCTTCAAAGATTTCTGCACAGTTAAGTCCTTCGTTTGTTTACAGATATAATGCACTAAGTGAATAGAAAACTAGATTTCAATATGTTGAATAAATTATTTATTGCAAATCTATTGTAAATTCATGTAGTTCCTAGTAATTAGCCTGACCAAAGTGCTGTAGATATGAAGAGTCATCATTCTTCTGCCTTGTCCCAAAGGAAACACACAACCATAGAGCGCAGATCTTAAATGCACAGCATCTGTTTACATATACATCCCCAGTCACAGCTTGGAAATTAGTTTTATTTGCTTCAGATACACAGGGTTCTCAGAGCAGATTATTCTGCTGTATGCTTGGTTCTTGCCCTTCTTATTCGAGCTTTGCAATGTGAACATTTCTCCACGGAGTCACTGGTGTATGGTAATTGGTCAGTCCTTTCTACAGAAGACATGCTCTGTGGTCAAAAGGGCCTCTTCTCAACCCATCCAAACACTGGGTTGGACCAGACTTAAAGCTTCTTATCTCACATTAATAGTTATATATTTCTTGCTCTACTCTATAGTCATGAAGCTTGTTAGATCCTCAACTAGAGTCACTCATTACTAGAGGTTCATAGCAGCTACATGGGTGCATATTTGGACTTGAAGAATTTAGACTGCGGAGAAAGGCAGTGGGAAGGAAAGAGCAGTTTGACTCAAACACCACAGAGTACTGTGTGGACTCAGAAAGGAGTGGGAAGCTTGAAAGTTCACCTTATTTTCAATGGTTGTTATATCTACATCAGAACTACTTTTCAGCTGTGATGGAGCCTATTATAATGAGGGAAACACAATCCTCTTCACCCTTGCCAACCCAGTAGGGGTATTTGAAGAGAACACTCACATTTTCCGTTTAAATTCATAGAGTTCAGTCTAGGTTACATTCTGTATTGAGATGGGAATATTGGTACTTACACAGTTTATTGATCTGCTCTTAAGTTATTGCACTTAGGTAATGTAAACAAGCTGTAAAAATTTCAACAAGTAACCTTTAGAATCCAGCAATTTCAAAGTTAATCATACAATTCAAATAAGCAATTATGATGGTCTGACACCTAAATGTAAGTTTTGCTAGAAATTTACAGCTGCCTTCTGTTCACATTACTATGCTAAATTTACAGTCAAGCAAGCCAAACTCCCATATACAGACTCAGACACTGCAGCATCTACTTGTGTTTTTTTCTGAAAATAGGTGTTAACAAGTCTGAGAATCTGGACAAAAAGATGGCAAGAAAAAACTTGAAAAAAGATCATGCAACTGCTGCAATCAATGCACCTTCATTTTACACCTATAGCCATGCAGGGCAAGAATCCCTTGCCAATAAAAAATGCTGTGCTCTTCACATTTCGGTGTCAAGGTTGTGTTATGACCCTATATATTCTTTGTATAGGTGCCCTTGCTGCAAAAGAATTAAAAATAATACTTTCTAATGACGGTAACAGAAACATTAATAGTCTGCCTTGGTCTGAGTTCAGATTAAGGAAGGACATGGCTGAATTTTAAATAAGCAGCTGCTAAAGAAATCCCCAGATCAGATCCTGTGTTTGTAGGAAATCTCTTAATACTTGTTAAGAGGGAGCCTTGGAAGATCATTTAAAATGTGGATGCTTTTCCAGGGCTCACCTCAGTCATGCAAGGTTCCTCTGCTGCTTCTGTGTTCATACCCAGACCTGCCCTCCTGTGGTCTCTCTCTCCTCACCCCCTCACCTTCTGCTTATGGGGAAGGGCCTGGGGACGGTCTCACTGCAGAGCTTTTCACAGGACTGGTCTTGGCAACTCCTCCAGCAACAGCTTGATTCTGTCAGGAAGCTGGCTTGACTGTCCATCCATCCATCACCTCCCTCCCTGCCCCCCCAGCATGTAATTTAGCATTTCAAGCACAGCCCTCAGCAACCAGAATGAAAAATGTACAGAGCTGTTTCTTTTTAAGATGACCACCTCAATATGCATTTCTCAGGCACACACACAAGGCTATTTTAGCACAGGATGTGATCTATTGCATAAAAACCCTTGCTTGATCAACACCCCTCATTTTCCTGGTTCATGGATGTGAAGCATGAGGAGTTGAAATACCTTAACATACTCAGTGCTGGAGGGTGGAAAGGCAGTGAGCACGCTAGCATGGGAGAAAGCACTTGCTGTACTTGATACTCAGTGCCCAAAGGCTGGTTGAAGACAGCTAAATTATCACACATGAAAATCCCATCTGCCTGGAGATGAGATTGTCTGCTGAGGAGGTAGAAATGGAGCAGTCACACTTTGAACCATTTCTGATACATACATGGATGAGAACAAAATCTGCACAGGGAGGAAGGACTCCTGTGGCAGAAGGATGGGGTATTCGCAAAATCACAGAATACTCTGAGTTAAAAGGAATCCACAAGGATCATCAAGTCCAGCTCTTAAGTGAGAAGCTCATAGGAAGATCAAACCCACAACCCTGGTGTTATTAGCACTGTGATGCACCCAACTGAGCTAAGCACTTCCACTGCCAGGTACAAGAGAGATATGATGGCTTCAGAGCAGGGACCTGAGAGCCCTTCTCTGCCCCATGCTCCTGTGACCTTCAGCAGAAAGGTCTCCAGTACTGAGCTGCTGAAATGGTGTGGTGGTGGGAGGAGAGAGGCCTTGGTTTGCATCTGATCCACTAGTCAGCCTTTCTCTTAGAAGTTCCTGCTTTACAGACATCAGCCCTGATCTGAACCACAGTGGTGACCAGTGATGGTGACCAGTTTTCTTGTTATGTCTGAGCAGCATTTTTCCCTTCCCACTTTCCATCATATTTACATACATCTGTGACAGAGATTTCAAAGACTATAAAGTTGAACTACAAAAACCACAGTCTGCTGGAAAAAGAAATCTCTGCCAGCATAACTGTATTACTCCCCTTTTGGCCAAGTGGGTGAGGAAATGAGAGCTGTTCTCATATTGATGGCAGACATTCTGCAGATGCCTTGATGAGGACAGGATGACACAAAAACCCTGCTCTCGCTCCTCTCTGAAAACCCAGGCAAGAAGAAATCTGCCTCATACAACTGCTGAAGCAAAGAGCACATCCAGATTCACTTGTCTTCATGGCAACATCTGCTACAAAATACATACAGAGCTAAACTTCAGATGTTAAAAAATATTTTTTAAAGTTTCTGAACAAATGCCATCCGTTCCTTAATGGCATTTGTCTGTTAGTAACTCCTGGAATAAGAAATGTTTTCATTCTGAGTTTCTGCATTTTTTTCTCCCTTTTGAGTCAACAGGAACTGAACCTATAAGTCAAAATAGCTTTCTGTCTCCAAACAGACTGAGTCAGTACCATAGTTTAAAGAGACAGGGGAATGTTATTGACAGTTATGAGGCAAGAGATAGAATTTCTGACCAAAATGGGTTGAAAAGCCACAAAACATATTAGAGCTTCAAAGCTTGTCTTCACTTAAAGGAAACGTTACTGCTGTTTGCTTCCACAGCCAATATTGCTGTGACAATCTTTGTCTTTGAAGATGTAAAATGCTTTATCACTTCACAAGCTCTTGCACATCACTACTGTAGGAGCAAAATTAACGGATAATGTTCTGCCTTAGTGGTTTGTACTATGAGCTCCCTCCTTCATGGAAACATAGCTGCTTTCAAACAAACCTGCCTCCTGCCACGTGTATCTGCGTTTGAACCCACCATGAACACGGGAAATGCATTTACACACCTGCATTGCAATGTCACCTGTGTCTGTGCAGTGCTTGTGACATATGTAACAGAAGGGACACTGCCAACACTCAGAGCATGGCTGCTCACTGGCCTATACAGTTCTTCAGAGACAGGTTAATTCTGACAGAGACCCAAGAGGCTGTGGAGTCAGTCAGTGTCTCGTTCATTCCAGTGTGTAAAATGGCCCAGAGGAAGTGTGCCAGAGACAGCAGCCCTTGCTGGGACCGTGCTCATGGGGCTGGTGTCAGGAGCTCTTGGCAGCCAGCACAGCTGTGCCTGGGGCTGGCCTCACAGAACAGACATTTCCACAGCCTGAGCTGGCTGCAGAAAACAGACCAGTTTGGTCAACCTTAAAAATGAGGTGGAACTTATCAGTGAAAGCAATATCTATTGCACAAGAAGAATATTCAAAGCAGCAGTTTGGAATTTGGAGTAAAATGATTTCTTTTTCCCCGCTTTAAGTATTTTCTTTTATTATCCCTGACATCTATAAAGACAAACCGCTCTGGAAAGCCAGTCACCCCTAAAAAAATAAAATCACAGAACAACATGAGAGATACGTCCATTTGGGGTCAGAAGAAATGAGAGCAACAAACTCTATACTGAGTAAACTTTAGGCAGTCAGTACCCACTAGGATTACCTTGACACTGACTCCTCGTGCTTTGCTCTGCTCACTGAGCAGACCAGAAAATCAGCATCAGTCCACTAAAAACAGCCCACTTGATCTCAGAGATTGAGAGAGGAAAAGCAGGCAGGAGAGTGAGCCCTCTGACCTCTACCTGGACAGGGGCTGTGTGGCAGCACTCCTGTGCCCCAGAGTGAAGAGGCTGGGAGATCAGATGATCCCTTTTTGGCCAGGTGGGATAGATTCCAGAAGAGCTGCCCCTTCCTGTTCATGACCATACTCCAGAACCGCCTTCTCCTTTCCCCAGGAGCAAAGCCCTATTCTAATCAATCTAATTTTATCAATACTGAAACAAATCACAGCTGCTTTAGATCTAAGGACCTCACGATGTGTTTGGAAGGCAGACAAGCTACTCAGCAAAAAACGAAATGAAACAAAACAAAACAAAAACCAGTGGGGAGAAGAGGCATCCAGAAGCAGCAGAAATATTAGGATGCCTTTTTGATGAACAGACTGCAGCCTGGCAAGGCTTCAAAGAACTGCCCAAGGGCTGTGGCAATCCCTCTGTCTGCACAAATAATGTCACCTTATGCAGCAAAAAGAAACCTCAACCATTTTGATATTATTAAAAAAAAAAATTCCAGATACCACTTTAAAGAGAAACTTCCAGGATGGAAACATTTTAGGTGCAACATCTTGATTACCAAATTGCACTTTGGGTGATCAAATATACTAGAAATTAAAAATTTGACATTTTTTCATTATTTATTGTATCCGCTTCTCTTTGCTGCCATGAGGTTAGGCAATTAAACAAAATATTTTATCATGGGATTTCAATCAGTTTTCCTCCCAGGTTCTCATGCATTATTTTGAAGTGCTTAGCTTGTAAACACTGCAGGGTACTATTTATTTGTTTAAAAGCGCTTTCATAAAACCCTGGAATGCTTTGTTAACCCTAGATCACTTACAAACAAACAACCATCCACTGACTATGTTGTCTTCCATATATACATTATGGTTTAATCCTGTACTTAAAAGTGATTTTATATAAAGTCATATGATCCTTCAGATGTTTCCACTAATTTTTTTTCTCACTAACCAACACAGAGAGGTCACTTCTCTTCCTCTGCAGTCACTTTTCCATAGAATCCACTTCCCTCTTCCCATTTATTTTGGTGGTTTCATCCACAGGAATATATTTATTATAGAAACAAACCCCTAAACTCTTGGTAACCAGAAATGGCTCTGAAAGGCAGTTGTGGCAGAAGAGTTTCCTGTCAGAAAATAGGTACAGCTTTAGCAGCAACCACTACTGCACTCTGGCTTTGATGTGTTTCAGATTTGTTTGCTTATTTTATCTTTTCTTCATCTTTATTTATTCCATCATAGTGCTCAGCTGAGAGAGCAGCAGAGTTCTGTCCATGAGGGCTGCCAGCGTGGCTGGGCTTTCATCTGTGGGTGCTTTTATGGTGCTCTATGGTCAACCTTCGTGAGTTTGCCAGCTTGTAGGCAGATAGGTGTCTTCTGGGCAGCTCCTCTGTGTCCATGTCCCTGCCCATTGCTGCTGGCTTTTCCTGATGCCAGGAAGTTTTGTGAGCAGCATTAGTAAGAGATTTGGCAGGCGGAAATGCTGCAGTGAAGGCGCTGCTGCTGTGGCAGGAGAACAAAGGCCAAAGGCCGCGGCAGTGTCAGCACGCGGGTGTTCGGCTGTTGCCGCTGATGTTCTGGTGAAGCAGACACACGGTCTCTGCCTTTTGGCTTCCTGTTGGAAAGATGATTGATTTCCTCCTGAAACTGCTGTAATGCAAAGTGGTGGTTACCTGAGAAAGCCTCATCCAGAAACTGTGGGTGGGTAACGGAGGATGGGGGCAAGGCCTGTTTTCCGCCCCTTTCGCACAGAGAAGTCTCGAACAGTTTAGCTTTGTTCTGGACTGAACAAGAAGAGCAGCACACATGTGGTCTTCATTAGTGACGCTCCTTTGAAATGTCTCCAAATCCTTGGGTTATAACTTTAGCACACAAAGGAGAGGGGGAGTGAGGAAGGGAGAAGGGAAGGAGGGAAGAATGAGGCTGCTGGAGTTATCCCTCTGAAATCCATACTTGGACACACTTTCAGTTTTTTTCTTCCCCCCTCCTTTCTTTCTTGTTCTTTCCTTTTTCTCCCCCCACTAGCACAGGGAGGATTTCTCCCCCCACAGGATTGTTCTTAACCTTTTGAACTGGGAAAACATATTAAAATTTTTTAAAAATTCCACTGCTTTTCTGTCAAAGCAAAGCCAAGATGAATAATCTCTTCTAAATTATAAGCACTAAATGACAGAGTGGAACAGTTATCAATTCATTGCTCTTTATGCATATGTGTCTGTGTATATGCTTTTGTGGTCACATGAAGCCTGTGAGTCTCCAGCAGGCTGGAGTTTAAAAAATGCTTTTGAAGGAGTGGTTAGAGAGCATGCAGGAGAGTGGGGACCGATCTGGGAAGCTGAAGCAATCGGTGTTGATCTCTGCTCATCAGGAACCTTGTCACAGAGCTGCAGCCTGATCAACACCCCTGCCCTCCAACTGCATGCTGGTTCCCCGTGCTTTAAAACTGTACACCTCTACGTCTTCCCAGGAGCACTAATGAAGAAGAAAGCAGTTTGGAAAAAGCCATACTAACTCTGCATATATTAATTTTTCATGATTGTGCCCATCTATTAATTATATTTGGATTTCATCCCTCTTAAATTCACAGCTACACATACATGGTTTTCCATATCAGAAATCAGTTAGAAACTGATGAAAACTAAAGACTATTAACAGAAAAATAACCAACAGCAAATACAAAGTGTCTCTATTAAACCCAGGGGCAATTGGGATTCCACCCTGCAGCCTTGCAGGAAATGGGAATATTTCACTGCACTGAGAAAATGACATCCCGTTTCTGGTACTGACAGGCTGCTGAAGGATCCCTTTAACTCCTGAGTGAGTTTGGGAACATCAGTGTCTTCAGCTGGCCAGATATAAAGCATGACACTCTCACACACGCATCCATCCCCTTTTTCACTTGTGCTCCCTCCCCAGGGAGTCTGAATTTCCCAGGTAAAAGACATTCATGTGAGAAGTACAACAGCTCTATCAAACAGGCTGAAATGAAAAGGTGCTGACATGGGAAAGGTTCAATTGCTGAAGTGCAGGAAGGCAACAGCCCAGACCTGCACCAGAAATAGCTGCACCTTCATGGTGGGGCCAGAGGAGACCAGCAGCTCAGTCTGTAGGAAAAGCTTCTCTCTGCGAGGCTTTCACCATAACTGCTGAAACAAATATCTCTGCCCAACTGCAAACCATTGTTGATGTTCACAGGACCGTGTGCTCAGAGCTGTGGTTAGCAGTTGTAAGCAGAGGGGTTGGTGCTTGGGCTTCTACACACTCAGCCCCAGAAGGTATTTTGCCTTTGTAGTCCCCTTTTTGTGCTTTTCCTTTCCACTGATGCTGTAACATCCAGTGATATACCAAGGGTGCACTGTGCTGTAATAATTCTGTTGCCAAAAGCACAGTCCAAACACTGTTTAACAAACGAGGCTTGTACAACAGAATGAGTGCTATACATAGCTATGAGCAACTATACTTAACTGGAAAATGCTTCTTGCCTTGCCTATGTAAGGATTTGCTATTCAGCATCAATAGGAGTCTGTATCATTCAAGAACATCATTCAACTTGGCATATAAAAATGCTGGGGTCTTGGGCTAAATGGTGTGGTATCAAAGGGGATCTTTGGCAAATGCTGCTTTGGACCAGCTGTGTTTGCCCAGCAGTGTGCACAGACCTGGCTTGTCCTCTGCTCTTTCTTGGGCACAGGGCAGAGGGGCTCCAGCATTTGGCAGAACTGAGCAAGTTCTCCATCATCCTCCACAGGACTTCTTGCTGACGGTGACACAATCTTGGGAAATGTGAGAAAGTGCCAAAGGAGTTCAGGAGTGAATGGTACAGGCTATTTCATGCTTGCAATATATTAATCCATAAAAAAGAATACTTTGCCTTCATTAAGCACATTCACAGGCTAGGTATTAGGATGTGGGAGTTGAGCCCTCTTATTCCTCTTTCTGTATATGGTGGTAAAATGCAGGAAGGTATTATTGTCCCTGCGACCCACAAACTATTCTCTATAGATTCAAATACTGAAAAACCCCTAACATTCAGGTGGGCAGATAAGTTACAAAAAAAAAAAAAAAAAATCTTAGGAGAATGGGTGTGGTGTTTTGAAGAATGATTATGACTAATTACATATTTTAGGAAACAGTGCACAAACAGCCTCACTCTAATCTCCCAGCAAGTTCATAGCCAGGCAGCTCTCCCAGTTCATAACCAGGAAGATCAGAATCAAGATCAAGACAGTAATTTTTATACCACTTGGCATTCCAGTAATGACTACAAAAAGGGAACATAACCCTTTTGTGTCTGTACTTCTACAGTTGTAGAAACTGTATATTTGTTGTGTAACTATTGCACTCCATTCATAGCCAGTTCCAAAAGCTTGGTATCACTCCTGCTCGTGTAGTTCTTTAAATACTCCTTTGTGACAGGAAAAAAGCTCTGAACAACATAGGGCTCTATTGCTTGCTTCTTATCTCACTCTCCCCAGTCTAATCCTCTTATAATGCTATTGGCTTCAATATTCACAGCCCTGATTAATGTCACTGTAAATTAGATAAATCAGACTATAGCCCATGTTGTTCTATGAGAAGACATACAAAATATCTGAGGATAACCAATTAATATCTTTCATTCAAGAACAGAACTAGAATTTTTTTTATTCTAAGCAGTCAAAAAGGTTGGCTTAGGTAAATGCCAATTACCAAACGGATAAAATGGATTAGTATCAATACACACCCAAAAGTCAATAAAGAGATTAATACAAGCTCAACATGCGTGATAATATTTCATTTCTGACCAGGTCACCAATGGCCACAGATACAATTCCATGTTCATTTTGGAGACATCTTCCCAGACCATGCAGGCATTCCTTACTCCTCCTCAGTGCCAGTTAAAATGTGGCACATAAATCAGCTGCACTCTGACTGCGTGGATACAGCTCCTGCTGTCCAGGTGACCCACGTCCCAACGCACACATGCTGCTCTAAAGACCCTCTGTGTTTTCCAAGAGCCTCCTGATGCAAAGGCAATCAGCTTTGGTGAGCAAGGCCTTAAAAAATTTAAAATTCAGAGGCAGTTTCTCCTTGAGAGCAACGTTGCAAATCATTCTTTGAATTCCTTTCCTGTTGTATGTAAAATAAACCAATCAAAACAGAAAATATATATTTTAAAAGGCTTTAATAGCAAGACCATAAAAGCTAAAGCTCATTTATTTATTACAGAGGTTCACAAAGTAAATGTCAGTGTTGTTGCAAACTGTGCTGGTTACCAGACAGCTTTTTTTTCCCCTTCTACTTTGGATTATATCTGTAGTAAGCAGAGGTACACTTTGGATTAGCATGCACTGAGGGATGAATCACATTATATTTCAGAAGAGCACATTTTTTTGAGATATGTCCACGTTTGTATCAGAATATCAATAATCTACTTTCTTCCCTGTGTTATTTTGAATATTTCTGTTGTGCACAGAGACTAGAAAATGCAGATGCAGGCAGAGATTTTTTTTCTGAGTTAAACAAACATTTTCCATCAGTTCAACATTTGGTTTCACGTTTCAAGTTCAAACTTGTTCTTATGTTTGCCCACTCTTCACAATAGCGACTTTCTATAAACAATATAAATTTCTTTCATAAAATGCTCTGATCTAAATTTTTGTAATGTGACCACTGTTTTCATATGTCAGATGGAAGGTACATAATTTTCAGAAAGTAAAGGCTTAGCATGTTCTAAAACTTCAGCAACTGATTGTGTCTCAAGTGGAAAATCTGAATATTAAGTGCTTTACAAAAATTACTTCTTCTCTCTGTAATGGGGCTGTTCATAGTTGACACAAAAAATTATTACTTTCTTCAGGCATTTTTGAGGCACTTATTTTTACTATATGGTTCATGATACGCCTAACAGTGTTTATTAACCTGAAAAAAAATACATTCTTTATTAAGCATTTTAAGACCCACTTATAGAAAAACTGCTACAAGAAATGCTAGAATTAATAAACATAAGCCACAAGTACCAAATAATCATTCAGATCTTGCCATCCTAGCAATGAAAATAGGAATAACATATCTAATTCATTAATTGCTTTTTATACCTCCATTTGACTACTCATGCTGACTTTTCCTCTGATGGAACAACCTCAGTCTTTCTAGTGTCTCTTCATTTGGACTGTAAATGTTCTTGTGTTCTGCTTCTGTGCCTTTCTTCCTTTTCCTCTTCTGCAGAGTCATTTGTGCCCCAAGACCAAGCAAGGTGTCGTGGCTGTAGCCCCTGCTAAATCAAAGGCCCCACAATACTGCCCTATCATTATTTCAGCTTCCCCAATAGAATTTATACAGCTTTAAAAGCCTCACTTTTTAACATGTCACTGCATGACAAATTGAAGCAAACCTCTAGAGAAGGACATGTCCACATACAAAGATGCAATCAGGTGTGGAAACCCTGGCCACATGCAGGCACCTCTCCTCCTCCTCTCTGCATCTCTGGGGGAGATGCCAGATGAACACACACAGAACAGAGCCCTTACAGCTGCTCCCAAAGCTGCTGCCCAGGAAAACACACCGAATGTGCAGAGTAATAGACTGGGGAAGCTGATGCTGAAGGTGAGAAGTTTTGCTATGGTCTTGGGCTTGGTTCTCACTCACACTAAAAGGGACCTTTCATACCCCAAATCTGGGCCTTGGAAAGGATCAGCAGAACGTTGAGTTTCTGCATTAATGGTAGAGCTGACAGGGAATACAGATATTGGGAGAGGGAGCAAACATGAATATGATGAAGGTCTGCACTTTTTGCCTTTAGAATGGACTGTCAACAGTGACTGTTCATAGGCAGACACCAGCACAGTATTTTCTAACACTAATCAGAAATCAAACTTCAATTTTCCTGGTTTAAATTTTCTTTAAAGAAGGAATAGTTGTCTCATGTCTATAAGTTTGTTAACCCAGACAGTGTTAACCTCCAGATCTGCAAGGGCAGTTAAAAACATGAGCTGTACAGGACTGACTGGGCCATGAGAATTTAAGGATCCCACATATGCAATAAAAATCCACTTCTTTACAAGATGCTTAAAATGCTTGGTTTTCTTGAAGACAGCAGGAGTGAAAGAGCAGGAGACCTTCTCTTTCCTTGCTGTGCCAAGGTTCTTGCACAGTCAATGCTTTGTCCAAAAGCTCCCTGCATCTTCCTCTAGGTGATAGTCCCAGGCCATGTTTCCTACGTGCAGTGTTGCTGCCTTCTCTTTCTAGCATGTCTGCTGCTTCACTTTCATTCCTTTTCATTTACTCATGAATCATCATTAAACAGCCACAGACACAGCATATGCTGTAGAGGTGTTGTTGCTTTTTTGTTGTTCTTGTGTTGGGGCGGAGAGCGCACTGGTTCCTGCTGCCTTGTTCCACGATGACTTTAGAAGCTGTTCCTTTGACCATCTTCAAGGACAAGGGCTGCACCTGCCCACTTGCATTTCTCTCTGAGGTTCAGTGCAAACCATCAAAAAGAATCTTGAAGCACCTTCCTGAGTTCTGACATCCCTGGATAAGCAAATGGAACATCAGGCTGCTTTCCTGTGCTGCCTGTACTGCAAACAGAGTTTATCTGACAGCGAGCTGCAAAGTGCAAGACTATGTTATTATGTTGTTATAATTGGAAGATCAAAAAGTAGAGGAACTCTGGCATTTTGGCCTTCTCAAGATGCTGCTCTCACCAGTAGGCTGGATGTATTGGACTTTTTGCCTTTCTTCTAATTACTGTTCTGTGCTGAGTTGCAAAGCAACAAATGAGACATTGCTCCCTTGCTGGTCACATTTTACTTGACTGGTTATCACCATTTGGCATAATAAAAAATAAATATAACAAAATTAGAAGCTACATTGAATACATTCATTATATTTAATGAAAAAGTTTACTTTGGATTTTCTAGAAACTCCAGTTTTGTGACAGCAACTGCACATAAAGATCCTTCCTCTATGTAAGCAACAGTAATTTTTATTTAAAGAGTGCACCTTTGAGAAAAATATTTCCTTCTTTTCCATTTCTCTCACTCTTTCATTAAAGACCACCTGAAGAAAAAAAGGCTAAAATGTTAGAAAGGAACCTGTGTCAGTCTCCTTTTAATGAACCGTGCAGACTCCTTTGTGGTAAGACAATTTCAAGTATACCAAAGACAAGCTTCAGTAAATTCTCAGCTCTTCTAAATGAGGTAATGGTGCAACTTTTCAGGTAGTGATTTTCTGATCCCTGGGACTTGTATTTGGATAAATAACTCAAAATAAAAACCCTCTCAAGTGTTGATGGCTGGTTCTGCAGCAGTATGTTCAGCAACACATACATATTCCTTTTCCTGAAAATCTAGCAAATTAGGTCATGGCAGAAATGCTTATCTGAGTACCAAACTGCAAACAAATGCTGATTAATATTCAGAGAACACAGATTTTATTTTTGGAATTGATAGCATGCACATAAGAAACCTGGTTCCAGATGTTCTGCCTATGTAGTGAGAGGTAGAGAAGTGTAGCATGACCGCCACACCCAGTCAAATTAGGTCTGAACTGGACTTCATGGTTGCAAGTGAATATTTGTAAACAAGGATTTTTTTTTGGTACATTAAAATGTAGGGTTTGGACCAAAAATGATAAAATTGTAGGGCAGGGAAAGGAAAAATCTGCGACAAGCAATAAAGAGATTGAATATAAATGAAGATGAATTTGGTGATGTGAACTTTTTAAGAGCAGCTGAATAAAACCCATGATTCTAAAATGCTCTTCTTCACATTGTAATTAATTAAGGTTTAATACCAACCAGAAATGAAAGACACAGATTCATTATAACTTACAGGGCAGTAATGTAGACTATGGTCAAAATGAAACGTATGTATATCTTGTCACAGGCTCAGTGTTTGGGCTAAAGATGCTTCAGAGCAAGAGACTCAGCTCAAACTTAGAAGTGCTGAAAGCTTCCAGGCATTTTCAGTGTGATTGTGAGCCCTGGCAGCCCGAGTCTATAACCAACAGCAGCTGTGGCTATCCTGAGAGGGCTTTTATGACAATTCATTGCCATTCATATGAGAAGTGAAACGGAAACTTTCTGTTTTAAAGGTCTTTTCAACCAGAGTGATAAAATCCCGAAGGAAAAAACAAGCCAGTCCAGAAAATCTGAGTTCTTGAGACTTGTAGGGTGTTGATTCAAGATTCTGGGATGTTTTCACATTTAAAGATCAGTTGCCTGATGCAATACATAGAAGACAGAAGGTAGCCAAGATTGAAGTAGCCAAGAAATTCCTGATTGCAAAATGTACCCCAGACTATGCTACATCCATTCTTGTGCCCAACACTTAGAAGCAACAGTGATTCTGCACACAGAACGGCCAAAAATTGGCAGAAGTGCTGGAACACACAGCAGGAGTGGTTGCCAGGGTCACCTATGGTGCCAGCAACCTCACAGAAAATGTTCCTGTGTCAGAGGGATCCTGCTGGGCTACACCTGCTGTACCAGTACAACAAGACTCTGTTCCCAGAGGGACCAGAGCCCACTCACTTGTGGCCAGTGAATGGAAGAAGACAAAGTAACTTATAGGCAAAGCAAAAGAAGTGGGAAAGAGTTGAAATGTGTTTTGTGTGCCATCATAAACAATAACAAATGGACAGATTTCATGTCTATAAAAGACATAAGGTACTTACAGACCCTGCGAGAAAAGAGTTATTAACAACCTCGTAAAAGGGAGATGTGGGAAAAGTCAAAAAACAGTAGCCACATTGCTCCCTATATTTGGAAGCAGCTCACAAGAAATAAATGCAGCAAGTATACTCAGGCAAGGAACAGTTCTGCCCCACTGTTTTCCACCTGGGAAAACTGCAATGGTCTGGTATGTACAGAGCACCCTAATCCTGCTCTGGCCTTCTACGCAGAAGGCAGACAAAACTGGCTCTGGATGAACCAGCTTACACTGGTGAGGTCTTCTTTGCCTCTAAATATATTGTGTTCATCATTCACCTCTGAGGTGCTGTGCTGGGACACGGTTTCTGTGGCTGACTCTTTCCCTAGTGGGAGTATATCTACTGCATATAAGATTAGTGTCCCTTAGTTACTATAATATTTTGCTGTCTAGCCACTTTTCAGCCCAGCAGTTCCCTACAGTTCTTCTGGGTACCTGGGTGCTGCCAGCTGAAGGGAAGGCCATTGGAGAGGCTGAACTAGAAGGCAGGGGAAAGACCTTGGCTGCTTCTTTTAACTGTAGTGCTGTTTCATACCTGCTTAAAATGTTGAACAGCCTGGCCCTTAGGCTGTGGTTACCTTAGCTGTGCAGTGCATCTCATCACTCTGAAACAGGTAAATGTACCCTCCCTCCAAATCACCTCTCTTTTTCCTCTTTTTCTCCCACACTCTCAGCTGCACAGTCCCACTATGTCTTCACACCAGCTGTGGGGCTCACTGGACCTTCCATAAACCAATCCAATTCATTAGCACAATAAAAACGTGCCCAGGTGGATTATGTTGGAATGAAAGAGGGAGCTGCTGAGCTAACTCCAATCACAGGCAGTCTGGCTAGGTTCAAGTCAGGGGAAGTGACAGGATCATTAGGATGGGAGCAGAATTTGCCATTTTTGACAGTGGGAGCTTAAGTTCAGTTCACTCTCTCTCTCCTGAAAGCTTCAGATAACCCACGTAAAGTAATAACACTGAACTCTAAAACTCAACCACTGCCTCCACTTTGAGCCAAGGACCTGATTTACCTTGGGTTTCTACTCCGTATCAGAAGCATTTAACTCTGAAGCTAAACTGGGATTAACCTGACTGCAAGACCAGCTTTCAGCAAGAGTCCTCCTCATCAGGTTGCAAAAGCAGGCTTACAGTTTCTTATGTAGTCTTTGACTCCTGCACACTTTTATTCTTGATTGCACAGTGGCCAATAT
The DNA here is from genome assembly GCA_013398175.1 of Climacteris rufus. Classification (NCBI taxonomy): domain Eukaryota; kingdom Metazoa; phylum Chordata; class Aves; order Passeriformes; family Climacteridae; genus Climacteris; species Climacteris rufus. The sequence goes on along the minus strand of VZRZ01002084.1, from coordinate 169,444 downwards.
GCTTCCTCTTGCCCAGGTGGCTTTAAGTCTCATCTGGAAACCTCAGAGTCAATTGCCTTCTATGTCAATTGCCTTCTACAATGACATAGAAAGTAAGGTCTCTTAATTCCCATGGAATTCCACGGTATCCCCATTCCACCCCTGGAGTGTTTGGAGTTACATGGTCTGCAGCTTAGAGGCAATCATCCATCCAAGGCCTTCAGTTCTCCCTGGGGTTGCTTTTAGCCAAACTGGCACTGCATTGATTCATTCCATGAGATCCCAGCCCTGATGTTTCTGCACATAGGTGCCCTACAAGATCCCTGCCCCCTTTTAATTACACAAATTCTTTATGAAGAATTCAGGAGGTTTTAAGCCTTGAGAAAAGATTAAGACTACTTTTTAACAGATAGGTAAAACTGTGTCTTTGTGTTTAGCTGGAATTCCCCTACTTGTTGAAATGACATCCGCTAAAGAGAAGTTGAAGAGATCTGCTGTTAATGGAGACCTTTCTCTCCAGCAGCACAGGCTGGATGGGCTGCATCAAGCTTGCCTCAGCTTTTGACACCACTTCCCACAGACAATCTATGCAACAGCAAAAGTTTCAGGGCACTTTAGTGGCTCAAAATGAGCAAATTCAACAGCCCAGCTCAAATTCTGGGGTGAGAGCTGCCAGCTGCAGCTAACACCACGGCTTAAGCAGAAAGGAATTTTATAGCAGAGGGGAACTCCTCCCTCTCTGCAGGGGATAACGCACAAACCATGGAATGAATTTCCTCGGGAATTTAACAACTGACCACTGAAAAACCATGAGCCTTCCTCCCCCCAGCACCCCTCCCCTGCTCTCGCTAAAGTAAACACACATCACCAGCAAAAACAGGAAAAGAAAAAACACTGTAAAAGCCTGACTGCCTTATTAAGCCAGATCACCATACTGAAATATAACACCTCCCCTGAAGGAGAATGGTTTCCCATGACTAATTTCTGTCACCAAACGCCAAAGTGTAAATACTCTTTTATTATAGAGACGAGGGAGAAGCAAGATAAAGCTTCATGCAATACCTCTGCATTGCACTATTCCTGCAGTATCAGATTTGAAGGGATGTGGATCTGCATACATGTGAGATTCTCACAAACCATAAGCATCTGGAAGTTTTAAGAAACAGTAAGAACAGTAAGTTCACAAGCCAGGTTAATAGCACTTTGCCTTGAAAAAGGGTGCTTTGAGACTGTCATTTTCTGTGCACAAGTGGAATGACAAGTATTCTTCCCTAGTGCACTCTGGAGGAAATAGAACCCCTTTCTCTGTATTTCCAGTACCGACAGTACATGTGCAGAATCTTATGCCTAATAGGAGAAACCTTATGCTTCAACAAGTTCTACTTAATACACAAAAATAAAACCCACCACTAGTCTCATTTGTTCATGGATGATGAGGCAATTTCTCCTTTAAAAGAAAAAGGGGTTTTTTTGCTTGAAAAAAATAAACTGCCATATTAATAGATGAATGATATCATGAGAAGACTGTGAATTAGCATATGAACTCCTGCTCTTTGGGAAAGTTTGTGTTAGGTTGGGCAAGAGTAAGTAAAATGAAATGCCCTGCTTAATCTCTTATTGGAAAATTAACAGTTTCTTTAGAAAACTTTAGAAACTTTAGATTTTCCTTTTCTTGGATTTTTTGGGGATTTTTTAGGTGGTTTTTTTTTGGGGGGGGGTTGGGTGTTTTTTATCTGCTGCAGCTGCATACAATAATTTATTGCTTTCTATTGATAGGTGTTGACTTTTGCTAATGGGTTTGTGTAGCCATACTCTGTCAACACATCAGCATTACTCAGTGTTTCAGAAATGGACTGACTGAGACTTGGAGCCACATTTAGGGACATTTTAATACAGACCACCAGCTGCTTTTAAGAAACCATATCTGAAACTCCCTTCCAAGATGCTGGAATGTGAAGTATGTGGGAAATGTTATCTTATTGGCCTCATGTCTGCCAGTGATTGTGAAACAGCTTCATTATTCTGCAAAAAAACAACCACGATTCCAGGCAATGAGAGATTCATGTAAGCTAGTTAAAAGTTTTAAAAAATACAAATAATACAGAATCTGGAGAAAATCTATAATGCTCCATCACATGAAGAAAGGTGCGAAAAGATTGCCATTTTTAATCACTTCACATAAAGACATGCACTTAAAAAACCATAGCTCTAGCACAGTTTGTGGGACCTAATGGTGGCCAGGTTTGGACCTGTAGTCCCTGGAGGATAAGCAGGGTGGTGTCCACCCTGTGTGAGGAGTGTGCAGCCTCAGCGCTGGGCTCCGTGTGCTCAGGACACAGGGGAGCACATCCAGTCTGGGGGCCTTTCCAAGGACATGACTGCAGTCTGGTATACACTTCAAACTAGAAATTAAATTCTGTCTGCTGCTCAGGTCTTCCTGAAAGGCACATCCAGGTGGTCCCGGAGCAGCGCACAGCAGGTCCATCCACCCTGTCGTGCCGTGCTTGTGAGCAGACACAGGGTGTGGAGTGAGGGCTGAGGGTTAACGTGCTTCTCTCTGCACACTCACGGCATCTTTTATCACAGAAGAGGTACATTTCCCTGCCAGACATTCAAGCAAATACTTCTGTACAAGAATTTCATTTTTAGACCTGTTATAAAGCAAAAAACGGTGAGATTTTTTTTCTCAGAAAGATAATATGGGTCATAAACTAAATGAACTTGTCTCTGGACATAATTTTAAGGTTCTCTCAATATTTACACAACCAAGTAAAAACCATGTTATGTTGTGGAGCTATTTCCATTTCAGTAGTCTGATTTTTTCAGTGGTGTTAGGACATAATTTGGGAAGATTCCAAAGTTTGCCTTGAAAATCATGTTAAGCTCCCTATCAGCTACACAATGTCAATACATAATGCATTACTTATATGCTGTTTGCTAACCAGCTGGCATTTTAAATGAGTAGTTCAGGGAAAAACAATTTTGGTGAGAGCTGACCACAGCTGGCTTGACATTAGACTAAATTTTCAGGACTTAGCATTGCCAAGCCTCCAAAGAGTTAAAGATTTACTTAACATTATTTAAAACTGACTGAATCAACAGCTTCAGTAAATAAACAGTGTGAGGGATCCTAGCATGTCAAATCCCTGCACATGTAACACTGTGTATTTCATTTGTTTATTGAACACATATATTTTATACTATATCTGGGGGTTTTGCACAATGACTGTCATTCTCATTCTTATTCTTGTCACAAAGTTAAATGTGGTAGCTGAACTACTTCCTTGAACATATGTGACCACCACATAATGTAAATATTGCCAAATATTGTCTCTTGGCCTTTGGAAGACCATAAGGAATATAAATCTGCAGAGAATAATGTAGTGATGTGATGTAACTAAGTTTGTAGTACACTAAAAAGTCTGAAGTTGTCAGAAAGTAGTAATTGAGAAATCAGAAGGTATCATGTTTTGATCTCTTTTTTTGCACATGGATATTTCACTCTCAAATACACCAAAGTATATACCAGTAAAAATTTCAGTAATTTACAATATGTTCCTGCAGAAAATAGTAATTGAAACACAGTTCTAGATAACTGTTTTCTGGTAGGTATTATGGAAATAATTCCAGCTTCAGCTTAATTTCATTTAATTTTTTTTAATGAAGAAGTCCTGTTTAAAACCATTTGACTAGAATATATCAAAGTACAGTTGATAAAGACATAACATTGTTATAACTTTAAAGTATAGTATTCCTGCATTATACAAGGCCTTCTGTAAGTCATAAAATATTGGAAGAAAATCAGAACTCTATTTCGTATAGAAATAAACTGTTCATAAACAGTTCAGTACAGCTCAGGGTGCATCATGTTCTAATTACCTCTGGTGAGCAATCATATTTAAAAGACTTCCAAATAAAAACACTTTTCTCTCCTACACAGTTTATATCTTCAAATGTTATCTGATCCTTTTAAACTATTGAAAGGAGAATTTTGAAAAACTGTTGTCCTTATCTACATACTGAGAGAGAAACAGGCATGTCTTCCAGTTAATCAACAATGAAGCTCTGACAAGAACTCAGAAATTCTATGCTTGGAACTTGGCAGATGCCTTCTGTTCAAAAGTACAGGACAAAAAATATGAAGAACATATCTGAAAATACATTTCAAATATATTCAGCAATAGATATACATTACTAAGAAAACAATTACAACTAAAGCATGTCAACAGTTTATATTTAATAATTAAAGTGTGTCTTATGATTTGCTTTCACAACACTGCATCATCAGAACTCACAAAAATCAGTATATTGTCATTTAGTTAATGATGCAGAGAGCCTTCCTTATGACATTTCCTAACTTCTGAAGCTTGACACCTGAGATTTTAATATTCCTATTCCAGAATCTTATCATTAATACGAGTAAAAATTGATTCAGAAAGTTACTGATGCAAAGGAACTGTCAAGATTTTAAAAACATGCAGTAATTTGTATTCATGAGAATAGCCATGAAAATTTCACAGAAGAACAAATGTTGAATCAATTCTCCCGTAGGTGGCCAGATATGTCAACAGCAACGAGGTGAAGAAGATCCCCCAGGCCTCTGCTGCTCCTTCAGCCCATTCTTGCTCCAGTAGGAAAGCTCACTCCAGGAGGAAGCTGGGTGACCACTGATGAAGATTCTTCTTCCTCTCAAAGATGCAATTGTGATACAGTCTCAGGCATGGGAAGAGAGCAGCTGGAATAATCGTAATTTTAGAACCTTTCTTAGAGTAGATCAAGCCCTTGTGAAGAGTTCATATGGCACACTCTTCAATTTCTCATTGCAAAAATTTTTCTTCCTCAGTAGCTTCCTTGAGAAAGTAATATTGGGAAAACAACAAATGGGCTTTTCGATTTTTGCAGACTTGATCTAGCACTGAAAAATAAGGAGGAGAACCAAGAGGCAGTGTCAAAGTACAATACTCTCTGATCAGTCTACTTTTAAAATTATGCAAAAAGAGGGTTTAATGTTTAATAGTGCTTGTAAATATCTGTAGATTTTGATGTCAGGATTTTGGTTTAGCAGAGGGATACAACAACGTGCTGAAACCAGAATACAAGCACAATATAGCAATTGTAACATACAACTGGATCACAGTGCAGGTCATTACCATTTCCAGTCTCCCTGTGGACAATTTCATGGTGATTGGCATCCTCAGTCACAGGGAAGGAATGCACAGGTTGAAGCCAGTTCAAGCAGGTTGCTCTCTTTGAAGCTTATTTTTTAATCATTCCGTTTTCATACTCTGTGTTAAGCCATATACCCTTTCCCCATGCTGGTCTCACTAACTCAAGCAGACATTCACACTTTTTTGATTAATTCAGGGAAAACTCAGTGTATCAGCTGATCCACTCAAGTGATCCAGCCAGTTATCAAAACAAAGGCCACCCTGCTTTGTGTTGAGATGAATTCAGCTGATGTGCAATAGCTCTGGTCACTCCCTGCACTCTCCTCTGAGTTTCATGAGCACATCACTTGCATTCTGAGCCCTCTTCCATTGTAGGGTTGGTCCATCAGTGCCAAGCATCTGATGCCAAAGAGCTCATCAGAGATTATCAGCAACTGCTCCACAGACTACAGCTATCAAACACTTAAACAGCAGGATTGATCTAATGCCATGAAGCCAATTTCAAAAAGAAGGGTCAGGCTTTGCTCAAAAGTGATTTTGTTTGTTATTCTGGGGGATGGGAAGCAGAGAAAGAGAAATGTGGAAAGCAAACACCCTCCTCCTCTGTCCAGAGAATATCTTTTTTTCTCCTAAAATAAATTAGAGGAGAAAAGTAATTGCATGGAATCCTTTTCCTTTTCCCCCTCATTTTTCCCACTGCACTGGGCTTTGGAGGACCAAAATGGAGAACCTGGGCTCACTGTGTTGCTCACCCAACTTTCAGAAAGCATGATTTATGCATCATAGATTCTCCTTAGATATCATACTTGTCTCCTTAGATATCACACTTTTCTCCTTATATATCACACTAAGAGTAGAATCTTACTTTGGTGGGTCTTATACAGCAGCTTGCTCAGCGGAAATCCTTTAGAAAGAGGATGGTACTAAACCTATGCTCTCACATTTGCTAAGGTTGGGACTTACAAAATATTTGGGTTTATAGATCTAGAGCCAGAAGAAAACATGCACATAAAGCATTTTGGGTTGGATCAAAATTAATTAAATGCTTCTTTTTTCTTGCCAAATAAAGCAAGAAACAGAAGGTGGATGGAACATTTGAAGGTTTTCCATGCAATCTAAAAATATATCCCCTTACTGTTTTTGAAAGGAATTGGGAAAAAAAAAGACAAAAGAGTAGAAGGTTTAAGTTTAGAAAGCTGTTGGACAATAGCTCTAATCTCACTCAGTAATTCAATTATTTTTATACTCTCGGCCCAGGACTTAAGAGATCCAGGTGCATCTTATTCTCTGCCTGTGGCAGTTTGAACTGCCATCCTTTACCTCCCAGAAAAAGGATTTTAACCACCAAAACAGAGGATGTGTGTTAGATTGCTCCTCTTCTATTGCAGTCTTTTTAGCTTTGGTCATGCTTAGCCTTTTCAGGCAGGAGCAGGTGAGAATAGCTCCTCAGGCTGCTGCTGGGAGTGTTGGGGTGATGTAGGAAATCCCAGCCCCAGGCTGCATCTGCCCCCAGCTCTGCTCCAGCTCAAGGACTGTGCAAGGAGTCAGGAGTCAACTTCCTGAGCAGCTGCACCTCTAACCAAGTACACAAAGCAGATCTGTAACCACAGGAGAGCAAAAGTCTGTACACACGTTTGCACAACTGAATTGTGCAGAGGTGTGCTTTTAAAGGCACAAAAAGGATTTGAATCCAGCTCTCCCAGGTGAAGAATGAGTTGGTTCAAAGGGACGTTCAGACATTTCATTGACTTAGATCCATTTTTAATAACCAAAAGTAATGATCCTATTCACCTTCAATTAATGACTTTCTTTTTTCACAAAACCATATTTTTCAGAAAATCCTCGAAAAAAAAGAGTAATTTCCTCCAACTCTATGCCTGGCATTGTGCTGATATGCAAAATCAAATAATACAATGCAATAGAGCAGAATATCTGATGGAGAAAAGAACCATAATGACAGCTGCTCTATAAGCTTCTCCTGATAAATATGAATGCTTAATATAGGAATATATATATATGTATATTCTGGTTAGTAATTTTCATGTCCTAGCTATCCATCTTCTCTCTGGGAGAATATTGACCCGATGGTGTTCCACAAAACCTGAATATTGCTATTCTTCTGCATTGTTATGAAGTTAATTAGGGAATAGGGCAATTCTCCCACTGCAATTCTTCCATCTGTTTCTGCCTTACCAGTTTCACATATTATGAAAATGCGCCAGACAGCAGCTCCATCCAATATGTTTCATGTTCACAGTATATGTATGAAAGACGGTTTAGTATCAGCAATTAAGCATTTACTGGCCTTCATTTTAGCTCAATATTTCTTCTGTGGAGGGGAGAAGCTCCAGCTCCTGAATGATTTGTCACAGTGACTCTGCAGCGTGCATACAGCATAAGGAAAATTGCATTTCAGGCCTGCACTTGGGGCATGCCAGCAAATTGCTAAATGATAAAATCCTGATGCATATAAAACACTGTTGTTCACATGATTATGTTCCTAAAGGTTCCAAAAAACTCTAGATTGTATCATGCTATATCTTGTCCAAATATTTAGTCAAAGGCAGCCCCTACCTCAAAGAATTTATACCCAACATAGACAAAAGAAGGAGTAGAGGAGGCTACAGCATGAAGTGCAGGGAGAGGCCAGGCAACAGATTTTCCCCAGTAAGCAAGAATGCTGCCACTGCCTCAGTCCCAAGTCATTGCTTTAATGACAGAAACACGCAGCTGCCTAAAAGGCTAACAACATTTCCAGCTATCCAGTTTACTGCACTCAGTTTATATTTGAAGAAAAAAAATAAAGGAAAACCCACAAATTAAAAATATGGCCAATTGCTGCATAAGACACATAAAGATATATGCTATCTTTCATAGGGCTGGAATGAAGCAGCAGCCCAAATAATTGCAGGCAGAGGAAAAGACACCTACACAAAATATAAAAATCCATGGATTTCTGGAGTAATTAGTCCCCAGGGTTGGGAGCTGTCCCAGTCTTACTGGTGGTTTTGCGTTGTGAGTATAAAGATATCTCAGAATGAGGCAAAATAGTCAATAAGATGCAGCACATTTATAGGGTTATATGGGGAAGCAGAAAAAATGCCTTCATATAACATGGAAGGCTGCACTGAAGAAATCAGGTGACAAAACAGAGATCTGGTTAGGACTGAAATTCTTTTAAGCTACAGTACTTATCATCTTTTTCATTTCTATTATTTCAGAGCACTGACTACTATATGTTCCAATGTTTCTTGCTCACACAGAATACTAAAATGCCCAGAATTTGATGGCATCAAATCACCTTATCCTCAGCTGATAAACCACAAATCTAGTCTAGATCATCTGATGTTGAATATCTGGGCTTTTTAAAGTCAGATTGAGACATGAAATAATCTTCTGCTTCTTCTTCCCTACCAACTGCTAATTACAGTGAATACCTGGCAAGGTTCTGGACAGCACTGTGGGTCTGAAAACTCATACTCAAATGCAACTGGTATTTGTCAGAGTACTGTAGTTATTAAATGCATACATTCCTTGTAAATGTCTTGTCCATATAAGGAACATTTTTATCAGACAGTAGCATACTTATAAATATTAGAATTATGCAGTCCTCCAAATTGCAAGTGATCACCTGAATAGCTGTACTTACCAAAAGCTCACTCTCAGCAAGAAAATAACATTCATTGATATAAATGGCAGGCTGCTCCAGTATGCAAGAGTCTGATTCTGAAAAAATAATTAATATGCATGTATTTAATAAAATATATTCATAAAACGTAGTCAGTGTCTGCAGACTGATTTGGATGCAGAATGTTCTGGTTTGAGGAGTGGAGTTTTTCACCTTTGTGTGTGAGACCCCATTCAGATGATGTAGCTTAAGATACCCAAAATTTCTCTCCTGACTCCACATTTGTTGACTATAGCCCAGTATTAAAAAAAAAGCCAAAACACACACACAAACACACACACACAAACACACACACACAAAAAAAGCAACAAAGATACAAAAAACCACCCAACCCTCCAAAAAAAAAAAACCCTACAACATGCCTACAGAAGAGCACCTTGTCTTTTCTGCAGTGCAAGTACATACTTTATTCAAACAATCCTATTTTACCTAGGGGTAACGTAAGACAGAAAAGCAGATCTTTTAAAACCGTGGATCAAGTCAGCACAAACACACCTTGTGCTTCAGTGAAATGTGACTACAAGTGGTTTCCTCCCAGCTGCACTTGTGCCAGTGAAAGAAGTTTCAAACCCTGCTGTTAGCTGCTCACCACTACCTCTCCATGCAATCCATCAGCCAGTCCATCAGCCATCCCATCTGCCAGCTCCAGCACCATTCAAGATTTTCTCACCTGCTTCATTTAAAATCAGTCAAGTTATTTAAATATACGTTTCTATATAGGAATTAGAGTAATTTGGCCAGGCACCCTTCCACCATGACAGGCAGCTTCCTCCAACTGAGGAGCAACAAATTAGGAGCACCAAAGGCAGTACAGGGAGAGGCAGAATCAGAGGAGGGTGCTTGCTCAGAGCTAAAGTCCCCTCTCCTGCATTTAAAAGCATTTCACCCACTTTCCTGTCAGAAATCCTGGACAGATGCAGTGGCTGTAAATCTCTTCTGTCATCTGACTTTTTGTATTGAATGTTTTGTAAGGAGCCGTATGTTGCAGAATTATTTTTTCTCAAGTCCATAAAAATCAAAGTGTGATATTTTGAGTGGTTGGATACAACCAGAAAGTATTTGCAGTCTGAATTTCTCCAAAGATTTGTTTGGTTTGGGGGGTTGTTTTTTTGAGCTGACATGAATAAGCACATGCATAGTGACCTTTTCCTAATGGGTTAGGACTGCTTCAGGACTTCCACAGCTGTGGACTTCCTTCCTCTTGTGCTTTTGTTGGTTTGCTTTTTTTATTTTTTTTTTATTTTTTTTTTGGTAATGCACATGGTTCCTTTCTGAACAAAACTGTAGGATTTATCTTGGAAGCCCTGGGATTCAGAAGGCATTGCAGAAGATGGACTCAAGCCAAGGATCCTGTTCACAATGTGGGAATGAATGGGATTTGGTACTACAGCTCCCTCAAGATGATACACAGTCATGATCTGCAGCTCAGTGTTGAAATGAATAAACACAAACCATTGTCATGCTTTGAATAAGCAAAAGAAAACATTTCAATGAACTCCAGATTTTTTAAATATTTTTTCCTAAGATTTTTATAATTTCCATTCCTAGGAAAGTTTTGAAATCTCTGTATTTTGTTATTGTGAAATGAAAGTAAGTGTTGAGATGCTAGCAATTTCTATGGCAGCTGTAAAAGTGATGTGGCTCTAAACATGGATAACATTTTTTCGTACTATATTGAAACAGACTCATGAGTATGACTGCAGATGTGCCAGTACCCTTACAAGACTAAACCCTCAGCTTTCCCAGTAAGCCACATGATGACTATGTAAGTATACAACAATTCCTAGGGGGGATATTTTATTCAATATCATCAGAAAGAGGTTTTCTCATTTCTATTTTGGTATCTTGAGTCCATGTACTGTAATCCCAATTGTAAATACAATCCACCTAGTTATAACAAAATGTCTTTGTAGAGCACACATAGTCTTTGTTTCAGGGCCTGATGTTAGAGGAGTATAAAGGCTGTATTCAAGGCACTCCAGTGTGCAGCTGGAAAAATGGCTGGAAAATTACTTCCTGGCCCACAGCCAGCCCTAGGTTTGCTCAGGACATAATGCAATACAGGACGTGCACGGCTCTGATCCATATCTGGTTTTAACCTGAAATGGGGAAAAACCACTCCTTCTGTATCTATAACTTGTTACCAGTCACCTATCGCCAGCCCAACACATAATGACTCCATAGGCAGTCAGGATGCTGGGAGCATTCATGTGGCCATCCTGGGGCAGTACCTCGCCCTGGTCCCCACCACCAGGCCTGTCCTGATGGTCATTCCATCCACGGACTAACAGTCTGTCCCAGCCTTGGCCCATCCCTTTCCTCAGGGAGGGGCCCAATGTCAGGGGCTGGGCTGCCCCTGGGTGTCCCAGCAGCCCAGCTCCTGGCTGGGGGCTCAGCTGAGCCCTGCCTGTCACTTTCTGCCCTGACATGGGAAGTCACTGGTGCTCCCAGACTCCACAGGGTCCCCAATCCCTGGGGGGCCCTGGTATCATCGTGCCTAGATCTTTGTGAGGCTCCTCAAATTTTAAAAAGATTAATGGTAAAACATGCCATTTTCACTTGCTTCTCAGAGTACCTATGAAATCACTAATGAGAATTTAATCCGTTCAAATCATTGTAGACTAAGAAATGGGAAAAAATATCAATTCCAAAATAAAATATATTGACTGCTTGGTTATATTTCCAAAGAGAAATAGGCAAAACAGAACAAGAGAGGGGAGGTCTCATCATAATACATCCTCAGGGTTAGAAGCACCACCTGTTTTGTGGGAGCTTATGTTTTTATCAGATACTGGAGATTACTATACCCCTCTACAAACAGCTGGCTCTAACCAGTGGGCTGTGGGATACCTGAAGGGATACTTCTTACTGACCTTTCTAGCACTCCCTATATATTCATTGAAACAGTGATCAGGGATCATGACTCAGATGGTCTCTTGGCTTGTTTCCTCTGTTCACACTCCAAGGTTAATGTCCTAACCACTGGGCTGGAGTGTGGATGACATCAGGATCTCCTCAGCTTTAGGGACCCCCCTTCTGATTTTATTAAGCCCTCTTTTGGGCCCAGCAGGCCTTCATGCATCCAGAACCAAACTTATCCTGAGAAAAAGGGACCAGCATGTGGGATCTACACCATTGGTTGGCCAGGCACAACCCCCTTCGGCAAGGGCAGACAAAGTGACCTGTAGACGATAACAGAGTGACTTTCCTCTACATGGAAGGGAAATTCTGTAAAGCCAAAAAGGCCACCTACACCTCCTGCCTCCTGACAGCCCTTCAGAAGGAGGATGGATCTTCTCTCCATCTTCTGGTAGAGTGTGGGCACCAGCACAAAAGAGCCACTGGCCCCAGGGAGGTCAGTGGTTTGTATCTGACACTGGATGGGACTGTGGGGAAAGTCGGTGACTTCTGAGCCTCTCCTCGCAAGCACTGAGCTGGAGACACAGCCGTATCCTGAGCTCACCTCCAGCATAAGTGTGGGAAGGATGTTCCCTCTTCCTGCACCATGCCCTCTCCTGCCTTCCATTCACATTGGATCTGAGGCTGCAGGTTCCCAACACCATGAAAGATGTCATCCTGACAGTAAATGTTAGAAAGACAGAAAGATCACAGAATAATTGCCATAAATAAATCAAAACCCACTACAAAGTATGAGCTATAATTGGAAATAGAAATCAAAGGTAGGTCAAAGGACAGGAAAGAGGAAGTCTCTTCTCTTCTGCACTGAGTGAATCACATGAGAGAAAACTACTACTTAAAATAGTTTACATAATAGAGTGAAAACCAGAACTCTTGAATATCCAGGTCACTAAGGCAGAGATCTGCTTTGGAATACTGTAAAATTTAACTGCATTCATGATGGCTTTGACAAGATTTCCAAGGCGACGGAAATGTAGCACCTACATTTACACAAGCACTGAAAACATCTGAAGATGCTAGGTGTGTGTGTTGTGTGTGTGTGAGAAGGGGGAAGGACACAGTAAAAAATGATGGTGATCAGGCACAGCATCACCAGCCGGGCAAGGGAAGGGACTGTCCTGCTCTGCTCTGCACTGGGGCAGCCTCGCCTTGAGTTACCTGGGGGCAGTTTTGGGCACCAAAATATAAAAAGGACAAAAAGACATTAAGCCATTAGAAACCATCCAAAAGAGGATTCTGAGGATGATGAAGGGTCTAGTGGTGAAGCCGTATGAGGACCAGCTGAAGTCGCTTCATCTGTTGAGCCTGGAGGAGACTGAGGGGAGCCCTCATTGTGGTCTTCAGCTTCTCACGGGGGAAGAGGAAGGGCAGGCACTGATCTCTTCACTCTCATGACCATTGACAGGACTTGAGGAAACAGCATGAAACTGAGTTGGGAGAGGTTTAGGCTGGATATTAGGAAAAGGTTTTTCACACAGATGGTGTTGGGCACTGGAAAAGGCTCCCCAAAGAAGTGGTCACAGCACCAAGCCTGACAGAGTTCCAGAAGTGTTTGGACAACACTCTCAGGCACATGGTGTGGTTCTTGGGGTGTCCTGCACAGAGTTGGGAGTTGGGCTTGATGATCTTTATGGGTGTCTTCCAGCTCATCTGATTCTATGATTCTATGATTCTGTGATTCTATGATTCTATGATTCATGATTCTGTGATTCTATGATTCTATGATTCTATGATGTGGAGCTTATGAATTGTAATTTAATTTAGTAGCTTCTCTGTGAGATTTCAAGCTCCAGTATGACTGTAGAGCTGAGTGTCTTCATTACTGTCTTTCTACTGCCATACTTAGCTCAAATTCAATGGGATGATGACACATTAGCCTGAGAAACCCTCACTAAAATGAAACTACATGGGGAAATGCTATACTTAAAGCTTGCTGAGTTAAGTTTTTTCTGCCTTCTTTTCAAGGAGCTGGAGCTCAGAGCACTCAAATTTCTCCCTGAGGCAAAACAAAGGAATTAGATGCCATTTTGCAACCCTCTAACGAAAAGTGATTTTAAACCTGAGGACCCTTTTTTTTTTTTTTTCAGGAGAGAAGGTATTGCTTCTCTCCAAGTAGGACTAGCCAAGGGAAAAAAAAGGAAAATGGCTGTGTAAAGAGGAGAGATTAAAGAATATTCCAAAGAGGATCCAAAGAACAACTACTATGCCAAATCACAGACAATTCAGAGAGAAAAGACAAAAATATTCTAAAATACAAAAAAAAAAAAAAAAAAAAAAACAACATTGAGGGAAGGAAGCAGAGGTATGTGTGTTTATTATTTTGTCTAGTTCTGTATCCTTCCTGCGCTAACTGAAGTAGAGGCTAATTGTATTTAGAAACCCATATACGTCTTGGACATCTGTTAACTTTCATCTGTCATGTATTACTGATGAGTAACTTATAAATCCAGGATGCTGCAGGCTACATTTAAGGAATTCTGTGTGTTTAAATCACTGTGGTGTCTGGAAGCTTAGGATGGCCTAGGGGCCATTTATCCCCATTTCTGTGAAGAGATAACAGCTATCCATATGTTATCTAAGAAGTGTCTCAGAGGTGCCAAGGCTGGGACAAAGAACAGCAGACCAAAAGAAGATGAAACTCACATGTCTATCCTTGAGGTCCCAGTACAGCAACCTGGTTAGTGTTCAGCTAGGGTTAGTCACATCAGAGCTGCAATGATCAGCAAGAATAATATGAGAAATATATATTCATTGTAGTAACTGAGCTTGTGTTCGTCTTAAGTTCTTGGTCTCAAGCAAAAACTTTTTCATTTACTTGATATATTGAAATACCACTGCCCCTCCTCTGCCCTCCCTCTTTCCCCCAGGCAATTAATAAAAGCCTCATACTGGAGTGCAAAGAGTGAAGAGTTGAAAAAATAGACACATTTTGAGGTGGGCTTTTATTTCTAAACTACCTCCTTTGGAAGTAAGAGTTCTGCTTTGTGGCTGTGTACGCGAGAAAAGTCACAGCCCCACGAGCTCAGGACTGGTGGACTCAGCCCGAGGTTGCCCCTGTCTGAGCCACACTCCCTGGTCAGGGTGAGCTTTCTGGCTCACCCCCAGTGTCCCTTGCAACGCTGTTTACATGTTCAGTTTATTGGTTAATTAAGGTATTACTTCATGTTCTGTGTAAGGTTATGTTCTGGAAGCTTCATTGCTGTTCAGTTCTCCATGGGTTCCATGTAAATCCTTGTACCCCAATTGGTTGCTCTCCCCTGCTTGTATCCCGATAAATCCCCTGCTTTCCCCGTGCTCGCTGCCTGCTCCCTGAAGCCTCCAGCTCTTCCCGATTCTCGTGCTGCCTCTCCCGGACCCCGGACCCTCTCCTGCATTCCCTGCTGCCTCTCCCTGGGAAATAAAAGAGCTGGAAATCACACCAGGGCCCTTCTCTCTGGCCTTTATCCTCGCTTGTGCCTGTAACATCAGCCCAGGGCTCGCTCTCACCCAGAGGAGCCAGCACTAACAGAGCTGCCGGAGGACACCCTGTGTCCGGGGAAGCTGCAGCCCCCGGGACACCAGGGTCACTCCCAGACTATTGCTGAGTGGCCTCGAGCAGGCACCCGGACCTAGCGATATGGCTTCATCAGAATTAGTTCTGAGTGTGGGAAATTTTATGCAAAAATCCCTCTGAGCTTGCTTGTTTCTGCCTCCTACAAAGTTTTTTTCCTACTTCCCCATCATTTCTTCTCATTGATCTGAACTGGTTTAACATCTGGTTAATATAGGTACTGATACCAAAGAGGACTCATCCACAGAGGAAGGGAATGTGGAGCTTTCTCTGAGTGCCACTCAGTCACATTAGAGAGTTTTGGGGTTTTGGTTGTTTGATTTTGGTTTTGTTTTTGCTCTCTGAACTAGAAACTTCTACTATTTGTCTTAGCCTCTGGGCAGTAAAAGGACTAAAGAGGAGGATGGGAGGGGCCAATGCTTATCTGAGGAGCTCATGTACTGGAGCACACAGTCATCAGTTGATCATAATTTTGCCACTCGTGTTACAGCTGGCAGTGTTTACACTGCATTACAGTGTTTACCTTAGACCAGCATTCCCTGACCATCTCTAGCTGTGAGACAGGACACTGCCATTTCAGAGTTGTGAAACCACAAGCTGGAAATATTTCAAGAAGGAGGCACTTCTTACACATCCATCATCAACCATCTCCTCTAGATTGTCAGTCACTCTGAATTCAGTTTGTGCTTTTAAAAAGCCCAGTCTTTACCACCACAGCAAAACAACAAGGCCATCACCACACCTATCTATTATTAAGCTCAAACTCGGTTATAAAGACGTATTGCAGTCTAATTAAGCCCCTGGGTGCCCCACTCCAGCAGTGATCAGGGGACATACTGAGATCAGGAGCCCAGGGCGTGACCAGGAGACTCAGTCTAGGCCAAAGAGTTAGCTAATGGTAAGTGCAGTTTGCATTTGTTTGATCTTTGATAAAATGTTTCAGATCGTTTTTCAATCACACAATGTCAATAAGGCCATTTGAAGCAAGTACTTTTTGTAATACGAGGCTCTGAAAATCTTGGAAGTAGATTAATTACTTTTGTTTTAGGAGAAGAAGAATATAGCTGCAGTAAACTAATTATAGCTGGGAGGGAGAGGTCGAAGGAATAAAAAAGAGAAAGCACTCTCCTTTAATAATGTTTTCCTGTGAAGTCAATGGTGCATTTTTATATTGCTGTTCTGAAATAACAGCAAGGAGGGGACATAATCCAGAGTACCAGTGCCTTTAAAAGGATGTGACACCATTAAATGAATTACAGTTTTAGTGGTGATGATATTTATTATTTTGGATTTTTAAAATGACAAAACTTACTCCCATTATTATTATTAATACAATAGTACAGTTTGGTGCACAGATCATCATATGAAATATTGGAAGAACTTTAGTCCGGAAGGGCTAAATCTTCCTTCAAAAGCCGAGCAGTTGGGCCAGTTTTCAAAGAGCAGTATTGATAGCCTTGTAAAAAATTGCTGGAGATATTCATGGAAGTTTGTTGTTTTACCTGTTGCAAATTATCTAAATTCAATGCCTTGAGATTACAGATCACAGCACTGAGCTAAATTTAGAGTGAAAAACAACAATCGCACCAAAACCATGCATTTCAAATAGCAAATAGCCTGGAAGCAGAAAAGGTGCCATTCAATAATGTGTGGTAATGAATTCCAACTGTACTTCTCCCATTAAAAGCTACATTCCCTCATTTCTGTTAAGATGAAAAAAATCTCTGTTTTGTGATGTTTCGTCTATCAAATGTTCTTACAAGTTTGTTTTTACAATTCTTGCTTAATTGTAGCTTTTCAGTATTAATTAAAAATAATTATTATTATTATTATTATTATTATTATTTCTGGAATGTGCATATTTTTCTTCTCTTTTTCATAGTATAAAAAAATCCCAGTAGAATAAAAGGACTTCCTTTTGGGATTTGGCAATACTTTGGGGAGAGAAGAAAAAGGGAACTGCTTTGTAAATGGCAAATATTCTAAATATTACAATTTTAAAACAATACAGAAAAAGCTATTTAAAAGTTTACTTTTACACAGGAGCTGTATAAAATGCATACATGGAGCAGAATAATCCATATTTTAGAGCCTTGTCAATAATGAAATGAAAGAAAACTACAATTACATCTATTTGTAAACAATAAATAACTGATGTCAGTCTTTTTTACACTCTGGGTCATTTTAATTTGAAATTATCTTTGAAATACATAAAAAGGCAGAACAAGAATGGTTATGCTACCATCTCCTCACTGTAGTGTAAAAGGCTTACTGCAGGGTTGTAATAGAATAATCCATTTTTAATGAAAAAAAAAGTTGGTAAAATGGAGTAGTAACCAAACCTAACATTTGCAAATCATTCTGTGTATATGTGGAGGGAATATTTCAAATTATATATATTATGAGTTAGAACTGTTAAATCAATGAAAAAATAAAGCATTTCTCCACTTTTTTTTTTTTTTTTGTAGCATATAAAGTGTTAAGTGCATGCTGGAAATACGTCTTGTTTGCCTGTTTGCTTCAGCAGATGTGGTGGAGATAAGGAAAAGAGTGCTGAAGGATTAAAGACATCTATGCTACCCTCCCAAGGTCTCTTCTACTGCTCTCATTAACTGCTCTGTTAAACTGCTAAAAATGTTTTAGGAGCTTAATGGAAATGGCTTTTCATAATTATTCTTCTTCTCTAAACTTCCTCTTACTTGAAGTTGAAATAATTTGGAGTGAGAGGAGATCAGAGGCCAGTCATAGGTTAGGGATTATGAGATTACCAGGGCATCCGCAGGAGGGTACAATCCTCCCCAGGCCCCAGCAGGGGAGATTTCTCTGTTGTTGCTCTGTGTGACCACACTGAAACCCTCGGGGCTGTCTCCCCTGCCTCAGCTCAGGCGTTTCTGCAGATCCCACAGACGACTGAGTTTTGTTGTAGGGCCCCAGCACGATGTGTCCGCCTGACTAAAGAAAACAATGACAGCAATACACAAACGACATGGGAAACAGCACACAAAAGCAGGAAGTCCTGTTTCGTGTGTGCATGTGTGCAATGACTATGCCCGTAATGTCAGCTGAATTTACGTGCTTTGGGACATGACTGCCTCTCTTTATGTTATCTATTCCTATTCTGTGTTGAAATTAGATACTACTGGTTTAGCTTTTCTTTGCATATGGCTTCCAGACTGATTAGACTCATAAAAGTTACCAGCCACAGACTATCAGCAATAAAGCAAATTTGGTGAGTCATAGTTCAAAATACTATTGTTTCAAACTCAAATACAGGACACAACAACCAGGCGTTGTGTAAAGAATGTTTTCATACGACAGGCTCTGTCCATTTCCTCTGCACTAGCTGTTTTTTCACAGCTCAGCAGTACAAACTTGCCCTAAATGGGCCCTCAGAATGTCCCTTTCCTACAAAGGAAGGGTACCAGTCAGGACAGTGGACAGGACTGTAACATGATCAGCTCACTGGACTGTGATTCAGGAAGACACAGCTGTTCACCTGACCTTCAGCCCAGTCGTGGTATATTTGGTACAAAAATCCCTGAATTTGTTTTAAGCAAGCTTGCTTGGGTGCAAGGTCAGCCCTAACATGGAAATATAGTTTCCTGGGATGCTTAACACCCTAAAACTTAAAAAGAAATTAGAAATTATTTGGAATTCTGAAGCAGAAGATTAAGGCCCTTGGCACATGCACTGGGAACAAGCTATGATATGTCCCACCTTGATGTCTAATGATGCTAAGTATTCTCTTGGATCATGCAATGCAACAGAACCAGATGGGATGTGTCACCAGTGCATAGCAAGAAAGGAAACAAAGAGGCCTGGAAAAGGGGAGAAAATATGCAGGATATGACCAGCATTCAGAGTTCTGCTTTCTTGCAAAACCATCAGATGTTGAAACATAGAAGAGGAAAAAAGAAGTTAAAATACAGTTACTCTAGAAAGAGTAAGACATCAGGCAACCTACAACTACGTCAATGCATCAAAACCATCGAGGCTTCAGAATATGTGTCCCTCTCACCAGAGGCCCATGTCTGGAGAGGGACACTACCCAAGGTTCCTCCCTTATCATCATTACTCTTTACTGCTTATGCATGAGAAATGAAAACATTTTGCTCCCGTTGTAATTTTATTTACCCCAAGGCCTCACTGTGCAGAATGCACTGCAATCCCCACTGAGCAGTGACAGACTTGCAGAGGGTCAAATCCTCCAGAATGCCTGCTGTTCTCCTCTTTGCTTTTCAGTCACATGCTGCCTCCTCTCCTCCCTAATTTTTCTCTCCTGTTGTTGACCCAGGCTTGTGCCTTGCTTTCATAAAGCTATTACTTTCTCATGTCCATGTCTCCAAATACTCTTCATCAGCAACAAATAGAATTATGCAAGACTTGTTCAAACCCTGATAAAAACAATATTAGTTTTCACACAGGAGTTAAGAGAATTTTGTGCATTAGATCAAATCTTTATTGGAGAAGAAGGTAGAATGGTCTTACATATTTTGTCATAAATAATTGAATGCTTTACTGTATTTTCTATGAACTGCCACGTGGTGTTTAGCTTTGTTGTTCAGATTAACTATCTAAAAATAAAGCAGTTCTCAGGAGATTAATGAAACCAACATATAGAATGAAATGTACATACCCAGATATGTGTTATTTGGGGTTTTTTTAAGATGGTGGAAGGCTTTACAATGCTTCTGCTGTTTTCTATTCCATGCAGCACCTGATATTAATATGCAGGTGGACTGTAAACTCTTCAAGACAGAGATGCCCTGCTTCCATATGGCTACTGCAAACTGACCATGATCCTCAATCTTCATTTGCAATCTGTTCCAAACCAGACAATATGAGTCTGGAGACAGACGGAACAGTTCCAGTTCCTGCACAGTGTTATCGTTTGAGATAACAGCTGGAGGGGGCCCCTCCCTTTACTAAGTCCGGAAGGAAAATTCTCAGAAGAAAGTGAAAAAAACCCCTGTTTATTCATACACAATATGCATGCAAACACAGCAAAGACCAAAAACAAATGAGGATAACAAATCAGATAACAAATCCCCAAAAAGGGAAAACCTCAGCAGAAAAGTCCCAGAGAGAGTCCCTTCCATCTGGTAGCTCTGGTAGCTTCCCAAGAGCCCTGGCCCAGGCTTCACCAGACCTCNCAAATGAGGATAATAAATCAGATAATAAATCCCCAAAAAGGGAAAACCTCAGTAGAAAAGTCCCAGAGAGAGTCCCTTCCGTCTGGTGGCTTCCCAAAGGCCCCGGCACAGGCTGCACCAGGCTTCCCTAGACCTGGGGGGAACAAATGTCCTTCCAATGTTGATCCCCTCCTCAGTTCCAGGTGATGGCACAGGTCCAAAGAAACGAAGAAAAAGAGAAAAAAGCACACTAAAAAAAAAAAAAATGGCCAAAAAGGCAAGGGGAAGGAAAAAAACAAAGGAAAAAAAAACCCCTCTCCTTCTCTCCACCATGCTCCCTTTGCACACACCGCAGCAGGGAAGAAGAAGGAATCCCAGGGCAGTCACCTTATCTATGTACAGTCTGTTGGGAGGAACTCTGCTGTCCTCCTGGCAGGAACATACTGAAAAAGGTCCACTGATGATAGGAACACATGACAGTGGCGATGTGATACTGTCACCCCAGGACACACAGTTTCATTTATCTGAGAGGATTTACTTTGCGAGTTGAGACCCTCGTTCTTTGCATTTGGAAATAAGTCTTGATTTTGGGAAAGAGACATCTGTTTCCATCATTCTCTTTATGGCATCTAACAAATTATTTCTGTTTGATTTCCACAGGTCAGCTCTGAATTTACACAGGTGATGAGAAAGACTGTGCTATTATGTATAAATATCTATATGTACAAGTCTACATTACAGAGTAGAAACCAGCTGAGAGGTGATATGTTTCAATGTGAAAAAAATTCTAATGATTACTCAAAGGAACTGCAGTGATTTCTGAGGAAGTGATCGTTTGACTACATTCAAGAAAGTATCTCTGAAGAGTCTCTCTAACTAATCTGTTTTTTATCATATTTTAGAATAAAATCATCAGATAGACTGTAGTGAGAGTAGTGTTAAGAGAGACAACTGATCTTAATCAAGACACCTTACTATAACATAAGGAAGTAGAACCATCAGGCATCTTTTACAAACTATATAAAAATGTTTGCATTGAGATGATAAAAATGGATTCACCTTACTGAATATATACTTCAAAGTGCTTTCAGTGCTTTGTTTCTAATGGATGTTTTTCTCAGGCCTCTACTCCTGCTGAAGCCTTACTAAATTTGTTGTCCTTGGTTAAAAATATTTGTATAGCCTAATTTTTAAAACTTCTAAGTTTTCATCTTCTTCCATGGGGAACCTCTCCTTTAGCCAAAATCACACTCACTTGTTTCAGCCATTGATGCAAGTGTGCAAGGCAAAGCTGTGACAGCCTTCACAGGATCGAGTGAGAAGCATGGGTCTCCTCTCCATGGGCCCTTCCAAGCCAGTGCTACGTCCTGCCATTCAACCTAATGTGTTCTCCTTTAGGGGCTTTTAGAAACCACTCTGTAAAACTTCTTTTTGTTTTAAGGCTGAATTTCAAAACATAAACAAAGGGGAAAAGACTGCTCAAAAGTTAATGTAAGCCATATTTCCACATTTTTGCTGAGACATTTCCTCAGAAGTGAAGTCCTATAATTTCCTCAGTCTTCAACCCTCCTTCCTCTGGAGTAACAGTTTCCCCTGTGGAAAATAGATTATTGGACCGAATTTTACCATCAGACAAATTTTTTTTTTAATTTGAGTCTCCAAACCAAATCCCTAAGGAAATAATTTACAGCTGAGTGAAAAAGTACAGACAGAGATGAGCCCAAATTGCTAAAATAGTCACTTCATCCCATACATGCAATTCTCTTGTCTTTGTGTCTCAGTTTGTATGTATTTATGTTCTCATGACCTTGCAGAATCAAAGTCCAGTGCAACTCATTAACATTCCTGCAAGGTTCACCCCTAAAACAACCATTCCCAGGGAAGTGGTAGCACAAATGTCTGGGAGAAGATTAGGTCTTAGTTTGCTCTCCACAACATTCTTTGATTGTTCTTTCCCTGTATCCCACTCTCCTTTCTTTCTCTTGTCTGCTGATCTGGCAATTCCTGCATATTAGCTCTAAAGCTAAATGTTCAGTGTAGTTGGAGAGGAAAAAATGAGCTTATCTGTATCAGAGGGAAGGGGAAAGTATAAATTGAGTTCTATCAGGCATACAAAAGAACACCCCCCCAAAAAACCCCACAGAAATGAAGAACAGCCAGCCTCTACCCCCTGCAAACAAATAGATAAGTGGGCTTCAAGCTGACCTAGTCAGACTCCTTGTTTTATCAATAAATTGCATTATCTCTGCCTTGATTATTTCCACTACAGAGGGTATCTCCAAGGTTATCAAGACCCAAGAGACTTAATAAGATCACAAGAGATACAGCTGATAATTGTTTTCTGACAGGTTTATGTCCGCAACTGATGCGTCTTTTAAGAGTTTGATATTTTTGCAGACAAGTCTAAGCAGAAACATATGCAGTGCTTTATCATGATGCAGTCTAGGCTGGTGTGGGGGAGAGGCAGAGGGGGAGGTGGCACTGATTTGAAGCAAGGAAGCCCCTTCTTGTCACTCAGCCTTGAGAACTTCCTAGTGCCCTGTTAAATACACCCATAAATGCATATCTCAGTGATGCTCCAAGAGGACAACTGCATGTTAGGACATTTTATTTTACAGATTACCCTACAGACAAGAGAAATTTGATTTCTGAACCTACACAAAAGGCTCGCTGTGCTTTGAGAGTGTATTGATCTGGCAGCACTACAGCAGCTGTGAGCTCAAATGTCTGTGCTGCTAGCATAATCAGAAACACGCCAAATGCAGGATGCAGCAAGCTTCAAGAGATTAACAAGCCAGATAGGGGACCTGTCAATTCCTTTCAGGGCTAACAGTGGGGTAAAGAAGCAGTGTATATGGGGAACTATCAAAGCCAATGCAAAAAAGAGATGAGGGAACAACAAAAGAAAATTAAAAAGCACAAGAAAATCACTGGAAGATACACAAGTACCTGATTATTCACCAACCATACAGATATGTTAGCTTTACAGTAGTCAAACAAACCAAATACGCAGCCCAATTACATACAGTCTGAAAAATAAAATCCTCATTTCAAAATGTCTGGGTGATATCATTGTTCTGTGTTTACCCTTCTCATATTTTCCAGCAGTCCTGAAGCCCTCCTGTGCTGAGCAAAGCTTTTTATGGTAGGAAAGAATGTGCTTTGTTATTCTTAATGTCTTCCAAGCATCTTTCATCATAATAGAACATTATATTTTTGGCTTGTGGATACATTTATATATTATTTTTATCTGGATTTCAGTACCTACACGTTTTTTCCTAATGGCTTTCTGATAAATGTATAACCTGACTTTCCACAGTTTGGATCTTGATATAATACTTGTAGCTGACATTTTCTGCAATGAGGGGGTTTGTTCAGGCAATAGCACAGTGCACAAAAGCAAGGTAATAGCGGTGGTTAATAGCATGTGGATTTGGCTTTGAGGTTAGTGAGTAAGTCATTAACATAGGCTCTATTCTTGCAAATGCTCACACACAGAGCACCTTCAGGGTGTGAGGAAGCACAATGAACCGGCAACGCTTCCTCCGCATGGCTTTGCAGAATGCCTCTCAGTTTGCTTTTTCCGGAGACACACCATGGAGGTAAAGGCTGAAAACCTGTCTGTTCTGGCCAGGGTTACGCTGCTGGAACGATGAAGAGTGCTTTTGTTTGCTTCCTATGCTTGTCATTTGTGAATCGCATTAAAAGTACAGCAATCTCAGGTCTGCTGTCTCCTTTAGTACCTGAGTACGCTTTGTTAGGTCGGTGCCCTCACTACGCTATCATGGTGCACAGAATCAAACAGGTTTTTAAAACAGCTCTTCTTTGTCTTTCTTCTGTGCAGCTAAATGTAGAAACTACTTTCATAGTTTTTAATTAATGCAAAGGAAGGTTCAGAGGAGGATTAAATTTAAACAGCAAGTGGCCCTGACCGAAGTGGTAACATCTAGAAACCAGCAATTATCTGTCTTGATAGCTGTGCAATTACTACAGAATGTATCTACCAGTGAAAATCCTCAGCAATGCATTACTCTTCTCTGATGGCTGTGCTAGGGAAAGCATCTATTAAAGGAAGACTGGATTTTATTCAGCCAGGAGCATCAAGGTGAATCAGACTTTACTGTGTACTAGAAACATATCATTCCAGTATCTTTGCTTTGGTAATCAAGATTTAGAACTGTAGATGCATTAAGCATTTTATAGAGTTAGACACATTCACCACACAGCTAAATAAACCATTCACATATTCAGGCAATAGCCTGTATTCACTGTGAAAGAGAGATACGAGTAATTTTAAAGTGTTTTCAAGTCTTAGGTGTCAAAATTGTGGCTGTCAGCCACAGAGCTCTCTTGAGCTAATATAAATTTCTCCCATAAGCTGCAGAGCCCACAAAACCAAATCACTAAACCTTGCTGTTCTCTAGTACTCCGTTGGAAAATATAACCAATATTAAAGACTCATTCTTTAATGGGTAAGGCATGGGTAAGGCATGGAGAGGGCTCCAGAGTTCTGGGAGTCCTTGCTCGAGAACCACCATATTTAGAACTAATTTGGACATCTCTTAACATACCACATGTACCTTCATTTTGATTTTTTTCACCTCAGAAATTAGCTATAACAATATCAGTTTTTCCAATCAAGATCTAGAGAAGGGTGGCAAAGCCATGGGATTTCTTAACTCCTTTTGTAACAAAGAACTCACAACCTATGGCATGTTGGGTTTCTGCAAAAAGGAACCTTCATCAGCTCAGTATGGAAGTCAGACTCTTCAGGAGGACTGCTTCACAAGGCATTAAAAACACAGATGAAATCATTCACATTACAAGTTCTCCTTTACTTCTCCCAAAGAAAAAACAGCATTAGCTACAGAAAAATCCTGTTTTGTTATACATGGTCTCACTTAGGCCCATACAACATCTAGACTTTGGTCAGAGACAATGGATGCAATATTTCTTACTGCAAAAGTGTATGAAACTGGTTCAGAGTCGGGCATGGTTGAGCTGCTGAGGGGCAGATAAACTACACTGCAGTGTCTCCTCTCTCATGGGATTGGCTTACAAGTAGCTCTAAGCAGAGTTAATGGGGGGACTGTGCCAGCCCTTTTGCTTCTTCCTCTTCCCTCTGATAAGCCTGAACAATGCAGTTGTAATAGTAACCTACTTACTGAATGCACTGTTTCATCTGTCTCTTCTCCTTTTCTGTGCCTCTCATTGCCTTTCATCTCTCACTACATGTTGAGATCACCAGGTCATTGAGAGGAAGATTGATATTTATTTTGTGTTCATAACATCTAGTACTGTGAAGTGTTAAATGACATCTGTAGGCACTTTAAAAAAAAAAAGAAAAAAAACAAGCAAGCAGTATAATGCCTTTTGAGCAATTACTGTGTCAGTGTTAAGATGTATTTGCCCCATCCAACAAAATGATGCTTACAGAGCAAATGCAATTCATTCTGTAACGTGAGTGGTGGTAAATCAAAGTAAGAGGAGATGAATATTTCAACTTAGCTAATCTTACTGACTCAAAAATACTTAAGTCTGCTCAGTTTATAGTGCAACTGCTGGAAATTATTCATGTTGCTTTCTATATCTTCTCCAATTTTTTTTACTACTGAAATGGATTGAGAGCAGCCCAGAGAAGAAGGACATGGGGTGTTGGTTGATGAAAAGCTCAACATCAGGCAGCAATGTGTAGTTGCAGTCCAGGAAGCCAAAAATGTCCTGGACTGCATCAAAAGCAGCATGGCCAGCAGGTCAGGGGAGGTGATTGCACATTTACTCTGCTTTTGTGACACCCCACCTGGAGTTGTGCTTCCAGTTCTGGGGTCCCTGATAATGGAAGGACATGGATCTGCTGGAGGGAGTCCAGAGGAGGGCCACATACATGCTCAGAGGGCTGGAACACCTCTCCTATGAGGACAGGCTGAGACACTTGGGGTTGTTCAACCTGAAGAAGAGAAGGCTCTGGGGAGACCTCGTAGCACCCTTTAAATTCCTAAAGGAGCTTTTATAAAAAATATGGAGAGACACTTTTTACTAAGGCCTGTAGTGACAGCACAAAAGATAACAGTGATAAACTGAAATGGGGTAGATTTAGATTAGATATAAGGGAGAAATGTTTTACAATGAGGAAGGTGAGACACAGGAACAAGTTGCCCAGATAAATTGTGGCTGCCCCACCACTGGAAGTCTACAAGGCCAGGTTAGATGGAGCTTTGAGCAAACTGGTTCAGTTGAAAGTGTGGATTTGGATTGCTTGTTGTTGTTGTTGTTTAATTTGATAGTACCAGGAAAAATTACTTTTGGGACAATGTAAACTGGGAAAATTCCCATGCATGTCCAATTTCACATCTGTGAAGGCAGCTGTGGCAAAAGACTGTCTTTAGACTAAGATACAGGTTTGGCACCCATATTTCCTAATACTTCAAGCAACTAGATGGAAAACATCACCTGAGAGAACACTGTGACTGGATACATTTATGACAATGGTTACAGATATGTAAAGAGAATAAAAAATATTGATGGCCAAACGTCTCTATTTTTCTACAAGTATTCAAAAATACATAAATGTGGAGACAGTGAAAAGGATGTAATCAACAATATTTTAAGTGATATCTCTATCTCATGTGTTCACTAAAGTGACTATCCACTCAGTGGATCTGCTCTAAATCTTGTTCTGCAGTGATCTATACAAAGATACTCTAAAAGCACAGTCTGTAGTCATCACCCTTTTAAATGACAGGCATTCAGAGAGAGAGAGGGCATTCATTCTCTAGTCCAGGCAAAGCACTTCAAAAAAGTAAAAATATTTATTTGATTCACTAGGATTTAAATGGTTTTCCAGGAGAACAGTTTCCAATTACTACTCTCTATTTGCAGAAATGGGACTGTCATTCAGGGTTTGCCTGTGATTTCGATTGAATCTGCAACAGTGATCAGGAAATAAAAGACTACTGATGAAAACACTGATATCCTTGGCTAGTCAGTTGGCCTACAGACCTTGTGTTAGTTTTATATCTGGTTGTTGCTATCTAGAATTTTTTTGTTCAGATCTCAGCATCTGTTATGTTCCTGCACAAGCACACATTAAACTTTTCTTCCTACGATCTTTAAGTGAAGTCTCTTGCCTTACAGAGCTTTCTCAACATTGCAAGTCAGATACACACAAAATATCAGGTGAAGCTGAAGATTGTGCCCTGAAGTCCTTGACAGTATTTACCAAGGCCTTCCAGGTCAGCAGAATTCAGAGCTTCTTTTTCTTTGCCAAATTTAGGACACAGTCATAATGGCTCATAACCAATTACCACTCATCAGTTAAGTCATACCTTTTAGGTAATGGCAGTTGATACGAATGGACTTAATCTAAGTTCTGCCCTTTGGGCATTGTCCCTGAAGACTTCAGTAAGAACTTGACAGACCTATTAGTTAACCATGCACTCATGGTTTCTTAATATAATTTTGGCTTATTAATTAATGACCCATGTAAATCACATTCAATACAGTGATGAGATGGCCTCAAATCAAATAAGTATGAAGGTCAAGGTGAATAAGCTCCAGGGTTTTCTAGCCTTTGGCTGTATATGCTTTCTCTTCTCCTTTGACATACCTGACTCATTCATACAGCCAGTGCTGGCAGGGATGTCTCTATCAGCACAGAAAAAGCTAGGAATCACCTAGAAATCTTTCCCTAGCTCAGAGAACACCTAAGAATGAGTCCTGGAGTAACCTGCAGAAGTGCTGTTACAAGAAACCATCTTTTTCTTCTTTCCAGATTGCAAAGTATTCATTGTGTATGTGACCACTTGGGCTTGGAGGAGATACAAAAGACTTCTCATTGTGGTATTTGCTCAGCCCTGTTTAAGAAAAATCATGCAGTTGGACACATACTCTTCAGTTATACAAAGCAAACAAAAACAGGCAATAAACACATCCATTTCAAAAGGGAATAGCATCCTCATGTATTGCAGGGGACTCAAAGCTAACAGCTCTACCCAGGCACTGTTCAATAGGTTCCCCCCCCCGCCAGGCTAAAAAAGCAGAAACTAAAAAATAAAGCCTTTGGAGAAAAAAAAGGACAGAAAAAAAAAAAGTACAGATTATGAATTATCAGACAAATTACAATAAATGCTGCTAGGATTATCACAAGTACAGCACAAGAAACAAGCTCTGAAGAGGTCTCCTGGTGAAGGGTGGCTCTGAGAAGGATCTGTCCTCCATCCCACAAGAGGAAGGCAGCAGCACTGCAGTGGAGGCTGCTGGCTCCCAAAAGGTCTCCTGCCCGAGACACTGCCTGCACCCTGGTGCTCCTTTGCACTGAAAGATTTCTTCTGATGAGAAGAGACTGTGAAGCCAAAACAGGGACATTACAGGAGTGTGCAGTACGGGAGCACCTGCACTAGCCCCGGGCAAAGGTGAGCCATAGCGGACAGAAGCAGGAGTGTGGGCTACTCCTGTGTCAATATTTGTTTTCCCTGAATGCATCATCTAACAAATATTTTCCTGGAGTCTAGCTGTTTCTCTGTTCGGTCTGGGCACCTTCAGAGCACAGAACAGCAGCTGCTGAGCGTGACTCACGTGCCCAGCATGATCCACGTCAGCACCAAGAAACTCCAGCGCAGGCCATGGGAGGGAGGATCACAGTGCTGCATCCTCTGTGACATCCCCAGCAAGGCCAGAAACCCCAGGCAGCTCAGGGCATACCTGAGATACCTTTAGCTAGGACAGCCTGTCTGTAATGAAAGCTTGTCTCTTTAGTCTCAAGCCATTCACAGGGCTATTTCATCAGCATAAAAAAATCTGCTTTTCTTCCGTTTTTCTGGGTGTTTGGTGTGGTTTGGGTTTTTTCTTGGAGAGATGGTTGAATAACTGTACTGGTAGCAAAAGCACTGAGTTCTTATACTGTCTTTGCCAACTTGTGTGACTGATAGCATGTCATTTCACTTTTTTGTCTGTTTTCTACTAGTATATGAGGATAACAATAGTCCAAGTGGTTTTGAGAGACTAAATTCACTAATGTCCTAAGCCAAAGCCCATTGAAGTCAATGGAAAAGCTCTCAATTACCTTGAAGGGCTTCAGGCCAGACTTTGCTTATTCAGTGTTACAAGAAGCATTTGAAAAGCCTTTAAACAGTGCCATATGTGTGCAAAGATATTGGTGATCACAGGACTGAGGAATAAACTTTTCAACTGATACTAGTACATATGAATAATACTTTTAGAAGTCTCATTTTTAGAGAACTTTGCTCCTTCTGGGGAAAAAAAACCCCAAACAAATAATGTCAATACAATTGTCTTCAGTAGCCCATAAGACAAAGCATTTATTCTGCTAAGCACAGACTCCTTTCAGTTTACAAAAAATGCAGATTTGGACAGATATGAAGGCAGTGCAGTCATGTACAATAGCTGTCATTCTTTACTAAATTATGGCCAGTCTTTGCAAACCTTTGTGACAGGTTTCAGTTGTGTGATGGTTTGACTCTGGCTAG
>VZRZ01002084.1:108793-139398 GCA_013398175.1 Climacteris rufus | reverse complement strand
TCCTCCTCTCTCTCTCGGCTTTTATATCTGAGCTGACGTCATATGGTATGGAATATCCCTTTGGTATGGAATATTCCTTCAGGGCAGCAGGCCTGCTTGTTTTCCCTCCCGAGGTCTTGCCCACTCCCTGCCCCTTGATGGGGGAGAATGTTAGAGGGACAGTGCTGCTCAGCAGGAGCAAAAACACCGCTGTGGTATCAACTGAGGCACAGCACTGGCAGGGCTGCTGAACTCTGCCTCCCTTAGAACCAGTACCAGTTGATTGGCAGCTTGTGGGCCAGAGACCCACAACCAGGTTCTAAAGCTGCAAGACAGACCTAGTTTTCTCTAGTAAGATTTGATTCCTCTATATAAGACTGCCCAATGAATAGAAGCCGTCGTTTATAATGGTCTATCTACCCTTACGCTCTGCAGAGACTGACAGGCTTTACTGAAGCTCTGGACTAAGGTCAATGATCTCTCAGATCTGTTGAAAGACTTTGTGGTCACAAAGATCAATCTGATGTCAAGGTCAAGGTCTTCCCTGCATCTGGGTAATCTGATAGAGAAGTCCAGCAACCAACTGATGTGCAACAGAGAGAAAGCACCAGTGCTGGCTGGGATGATGGTGTCTGACCCTATTCTGTTACAGCCAGAGCAGGAAAACCCCACAGACCAGGTAGTTTATAGGACAGAAAAAAACAAAAAAAAAAACCAAAGAGGAGAAAGGAGAAAGGAGAAAGTTGCCATTTTAAAAGCACTTAGAAATAGCTAAGGTTAAAATCCAGGACTAGTAGATATTTCTTAAATTAAATAATTTTCAGAGAAAAAAGTTCAATTGCTGACATTGTACTCATTTAGATACAATCAAATGATTCACTTCAGTTACAGACCACAATGAAAAAATTAAATGTTTCAGTGTTTTCCACAAAAAGGTCTCCTGTTTCTTCACTATGTATAAATGAGGCAATCTTTACCTCACTGGTATTAGAAATCCTCAATATCTGCCTGAAAATATTTTAAAATATATAAACAAAGCACTTTGAGTTGAAGTGAAACATATTATTAAGAACAGCTTGCGTGTCCCTCTGTATCTCTGAAATGATCAACAAATTAGAACACAAAACACACACCATCATTCATCTAGTCCTAATGAAACAATTTCTTAGCAGAGTTGTCCTCGAGGGTTCAGAGCCCCCAGCAGTTACAGACTGTAAAAAGAGAGAAAGTGGGAAAGATAAGGTTGCAGGGGAACTCTAACCCAATAACCCAGACATTTTGCAGGCAGTAAATTCTGAAGTATTATCATAGTAATGGACATCAAAAATGCTGCAACCTGAATATATTGATTGTCAAGGTCAGCATTTTAGGCAGCAACAGCAGACATCCTCATCCATTAGCCCTGAAATATTGATTTAAATCAGGAAAATAGAAACCAGAAAAAGAAAATACTCGAGCAATAAAATGATATTTCTCTATCTTTCTCTTTCAGACATGGGAACAGACATGCTATTCAGAGTATATCAGTATTTATAGGACTGCTGAAGAACCATATGGATTTCCCATTCCTCAGCCTATTAAACTTGCATTTGTATTCAAAATGGCTAAAAAAAATCACTTCAAATGTGAAACCAGATAACAGACAAGAGCATAGCTTTGGCTTTATTTTGCTTGATAGAGCAGGATGGATCTCAAAACTGCAAGTTTTCTTCTTAAAACAATTAGAGAAGGTACAAAGTGTTTTTCAAATGAAACTTGGTATATGCTAAATAATTATAGAGCAAACACTAACCAGTAAGAAAGTCTCCCAAGGCTAGAAGCTCTTGTTAGAATTGCTTTCTCAATGACTATTGCTTCATCTTTTTAAGCAATATTACTTAAAATTAAAACCAGTCTGATTAAACATAATTCAATTTTATAAACTTGGGCAGAAGTAAAAATTTTCCCAAACACTTAAACAATTCAAAGTATGTGTTTCTTCAGACAGAAATAACAGTCCATGCCTTTTTTTTCACTAGATGTGTGACTAATGTTTTTCAATGCTGCCTCATATCACTGGGTGAAACCATGTTGTAAAAAGGTTCTCTATGAGGATGATTTTAATTATTTTCTAAATCCATATGTAGAAGGGAAAGATAAGCCAGAGTCTCAGAATAACTGACTCTCCATGAGCATGATCTTTTTTTAAAATTACATTCCTTGTTCCCTGCTGGAAATAATTTGTTCTTCTTTTCTGTCACATGACAAATTTTCAGGAGGAATGCAGTGAGGCTAGAATGAAGCTGAGCAAACTGATTGCTCTATGTATATGGGTTTAGTGGCCAAAGGCAGGTGGACAAAGTACACATGTGCACTTACAGAGCTGGCACCTGCATGAATAGAGCGTTGCAGCAAGAGCTGCAGCACTCACAACTACAGCATCGGTGAACAACTGAAAAGTGATGGTTGTATCCCAGGAAACTTGGAACACAACAAAATACAGCGTGGCTGGAAGCCAAATTGCTGCCTTTCAATTCGAGGGCAGAGGAAGAAAAGGTGCACAGTAGGTGGCTATATAAAGTAACACTGAGCTTGACTTGACTATTTTTGGTCCCAGCGTTTATGTCTGTGAGCTATCTGCTGGAACCAGAACAATATACACATTGCATGTTTTCTTTTTACTCTATTCCAGTCACAAAGTTAGTCCTGCTTCAACATGCTTGTGTACTGTCGCATTACATCTTGGAAACTTTAGTTCTAGTAAGTCTTAAATCTCTGTTGCCTCTTTCTTCCTGTAAGTTTCCACTATGCATCCTCAGACTACACATGCACAAAGCAGATATAATGATTTCCTAGAGAAGACCACAACAGCTAAGTATGATCACAACTTGGACAGCAGCAGAGGGAGGAAATTTTTGCCAAGAACACCAGGAAAAAGCACCATGGGAACCATTAGGTTTACGCAGAGGAAAAACACATCATTAATGCGAATGACCAATGCAATAAAACACTGAAACATATTCCTTTATCAGTTTGTTCCCTTGGGAAAATGAAGGAGTGAAGTCACTCACTTAGACTTGTATAAGCTGTTCTAGGGCTCCCAATCTATCTGAATCTTTCCTAAGAAAACAGTTGTTTAAAAAGAGGGAGGGAGGGAGGGAGGAAAAGGGAAGGAGAGAGAGAAAGTGGAGGAGACATTACTAAACCCTCTTTTTTTTTTTTCAGAGGACATCAAACTTCAACATAATGGTGTAAACAGATTAAATTGAAGAAGTTGACTGTGAGGATGGGCACAAACAGCTGCATGTCTCTTCTACCTGTGCTCCAAAGCAGCCAGGAGCAAGGCGGGAATGTCTGCATGGTCTCAATGCCCACACACATACGTAGCTTAAAGCAGGGGTGGAAAAACACATTGCTGCACTCAGGGATGTCCCAAGGGCCAGCTGCAGTTGCAGTGCCTGGTGCAGAGGTGGAGAAAGCAGGGGAGCTCTGTGCTCAGGGGGAGACACATCACTTTGGCCTGGGCTGTGAACATAATGCACACTCTGAGAAAGCTTTATTCCATCCTTCTTGCAGGCCAGGGCTCACCTGCTGTCCCTGGAGATCAGTGCCCACATTATCAGAATATGTTTTAAGAGGTGGGAAATTATTGAAATCTTTAATTTCAACAGTCTTTAGGATAGACTTTTCCATGGAAAAGATATTTTTTCTGCTCTTTAGCATTCACAGGCTATCCACTGGTTCTCAGCACTGAGGCAACTACCAACTACTCTGGTTAAATCCACCACAGAATAGTGATTTTTCAAAAGTGATTTTTAAGAATGAACTTGAAAATAAAGATTGACAGATCAGTAATTAAAGCAGGATGGCTACCTTACAACATTCATCCCTAATATGAGCACACAAAAAGGAGTAACAAAAAACTGGTCAACCACTATAGCTGGACTATAGGTTAAATTCAAAAGAGAAGCCCCTCAGTATATAATACTACAGTGATTTGTATTATTATGTGATCTCTATTATGTATTGATTTCCAGCACAACTGGCAGGACTCAATACAAAGGAATCAGGCCTGCTGCTAGCACATAGGGTCAGCTGTTTCTGTCTTCCCTTCTCTCCAATGCTTTTAAATGAGATAAAACTATCCAAAATAATTTTTGTTTCCAACTTTATGCTACCATGGGCCAAACAGTCCTGTGAAAATCATCCACTCTGCTTTCACTCCATTTTTACAGCAGACACTCAGGCGACTTTACTTATACTTTCCAAATGTATACCTTCAAAAAGGAGGGCAAAATTTCATCCACTGTATAGAAATTCCAATTAACAGATAGAAACTAGCTGCCCTCTTTTACTAAAATATCTGTCAAACATCAAGTTTAGCAGTTCAGTGTGGGTGGAAAAAATCTTACAAGGCAGTTAGTGAGTTCTTCTTTCTCTTCAGAAAAAAACTTTAAGAGATTTTAACCACTTATTTCTTAGAGAGTCAGTTTATATAAATTTAACCATCAGCAGTATTTGCAAGTGAGACAAGTAACAAATGATTAATCATTCAATGCCTTTAAATTGAAGCAATTTTCTTCACAAGGAGAGAACATTCACTTCTCTGTAGGAATTGGCTTAAACTGAAAGCTCAACTTTATCAATACTGCTAATATTTTCTGCTTCTCTCTGCAAGGTAACTAGAATTAGTGGAGCCCATGGCCTAATTTCATTGGGTGCATATTACCTAAATTTTCAAGGACAGAAATATAAAACTTGTTTCTTTTTGTGCACTTCTCAGAAGGCTGAAAATCCCAGAAATATTGTCTCTACTATCCACTACTGTCCTGGCTGGTTGAAGGCTTATGGCTCTTTTGCCCTCTTACTCTCACATCCTGCTCTAAACCAACGTTATCCAACAACATAAAACTCTTTTGTACATAAAAAATAGGGAGAAAATTAGTTGGAAGTAGAGTGAATGACAAATACTGGAACTGAATGAAATGAAAGTCTAACATGCAATCTACATAGCTGCAGGGTGATCTGCTCCCGGGGTGGACTTGGAAGAACAAACACCCTTTGAGAAAGGCTCCTGTGGAGATTCAAGGACCTTGAGGGAGATGCAAGTACAGGAGGAAGGAGCTGTGCAGAAAGTACTCCTAGTAACCACAGATTTAGCTCTTCAGATATAAAAATAAGAGAACAAAATATTCTAGGCTGGGCCCCTGACTGCTAAAACAGATTTTTTTTTTTAATCAGATTTTGCATAGAGCTAGATTTTTATGTCAGCAGTCATGTATAATGCACATCCTCTATAAGTACTAGAAAATGTCTGTGTCTTTTTGACAGTCATTATGGACACTGACTTATTGCTTCTGGTTTAGAAAAATGCTAAGCACATACTGAAAAAACAACTTAGGAAACAAAACATTTTTTCAGACATACAACCAGAAACATACCATGACTGCAAATCCAAACATGTTTACACCAGTTACTATATAGATAGGGATATTGATTGCTAAACTCTTATTCCCTGGACCAGACTGTTCAGGCTCAAGAGACTACATGGGGAAAGTTTAACCCAAATCCTTTAAAGGACCAGCTCAGGTTGTGGCAACACCTAAAGAACAATTTAATCATAACCATGCTGTTATTCATGGAAAACAGGCAGCCCTTTCCTTCCATTAAACATGAAAAACCAATGTAGATGCAGAACAAGCAATCCTCTCCCCTTGTGCAGAAGTGTCATTTGTCAGCCAGATCCAGGAACAGCTGAGTATTGTGATCTGGTACCACTTTCACAGAACAGGAATTGAAAAAGACCCCAAACAAATAGAAAAGGTACTTCAAGTGTTGGAAGACAGTTCATGTCTAGCCATTGCAATTTCTCTGCTGACCCCCCAGACTGACCTAAATAATTTATTTCAACAAGTATAATGTCACTGCACATCTAACACATACTATGGCTGCAGGAACTAGGCCAGTTTTTTCCATGTTGCCCTTTTGCATCAATCCCATTAGCTTTCCAACACATCAGGTCTCTTGTGCAGGAGATGAATATTTGTGAATTACCATGAGCCTTAGTCCACCCTCCCTGATAGACTGGGATTTCATGGTCTTTGGGAATATTTTATATTGGCTAATCCACTTTGGACTGCCTCTCTTTTGTTTTTCGTCTAAATATGATACTCCCATGGAAACTGGATTAGTAGGAAAGTACCTTTTATAAAGGAATTAAATAATTCCAGTCTTTATTCCTTAGAAAATGAGAAAGCCATAGAAGCAAAGACACTGGTTATCTTCTATTAAGGGTTTTATAGTGCAATATTCATCTATAAATGAACACTTCCTTGTGTCAAATTTATAAAAGACAGCAATCAAAATTTTGACAGGTACTAGGCTTGTTGAACAGAAATATCATTAAATGTGCTCTGTCCCCACATAAAATTGTGACAGCTTGTGTGACACTCTAGGAAGATATTTCAATATCAACAACATAAGCTATATAGTATCTGACCCAGAATGTAAGTGGAATGACTCCCCATGATTTATTTGGCTTTTAGGTTGGATTTCAACCCAGCTGATTAGCTGTCAAATAACTAACCACACTGTCGTTTTTGATGACTCTAGTATCTTAAATTGATATTGAAAAAACAAACAAACAAAACAAATCAATCTCCCAAAACAGCTAGCAGTCAATAAGTATGTTAATCCAATACTGGCAAAATAAATCAGCTCCACTGTAAGCAGGTGGGTTTTAAACATCTTTATATGAGAGGGTAGTAACATTTTATCTATTATATATAAATACAGATACACATCTGGTCACAATATTTTATGTAGCCTTTGCAGTAGCACTTGTGTTGAGTTCTGGTCATTCTGCTATTCTTCCAAATAAAATCCTTTTCTTTTTATTTCCATTTTCCTTCTTCAGGTAAAGATAGACTTCCTCTGATCTGAAAAGTGGTGCTGGCAACCTCTGTGCCCTGCCCAGCTTTGCTTCTAAACACCTGCAATTGAGGTTATGACAAACTGCACCTACAAATTCTGCACAGTCTTCACAGTTCTGAGAATCTCATCAACAAGAAGACAGAGAAAATATTTTAGGCAACTGGAAAGAAAAAAGAGCAAAGTGTTCTGCAGAGAAATCAAGGCTCAGAGCCTGATGTGAAAAGGGCCTCAGCAGCTGTGATAATGAATGGCATAACACCCAGCACTCAGGTGCTGGCCCTAGGAGCAGCAGCCTCTCTCTCGAGTCAGATGTTTATTGTTTGACACAACAGGACAAGCATGAGGAACCAGGGAATATGACTCAGCTGCGAAGATTGTGTTAACAGTTTTTAATTAGATTTTCTTTTTCAAAACAATTTCTTTGCATGCTGGTGCAAGAAAAAGATAAAGATGTCCTTTTTTTTTTTTTTCTATCAGAATCTCTCTCTTCTGGGAAGGCATGACATTCAGTATTTCTGAGCATCACAAATGAGCTAGATTTTTATACTAATTAAATGCAAGAGTATAGCACCAGTTCTGTTCTTTTTCTCTGATAACGCCCACTCAGTTGCAGGGTTAGAAGAGGAGCTCACAAACCCAGGTCACTCATGGTGTTCCTGCTGGCACACCAGACCCCGCTCTGCTCGAGGTATGAGCCATCACTTCTTGTGTCAATTCACTGCCTGTCAGACCTAGAAGCCAGTAACTAACATCTGAAAGTCAGTGAACAAAGCTTTGCAAGGCTCTTTATTGCTGTGCTGAATGAGGTGGCTGGAACAGCCCCTTCCACCCCATGAAAAAGTGAAAGAAAATATTGCTGGAGCACAGATATTGTGGAGATTTGAAGATCATACAGTTCATGAAATTATGAAACGTGTAAGTCATCCCAAAGTCTGATGCATTCTGAAATTCTTTAAGAACTACTTAAATGAATGCTATTATCAGGAAATAATTTTTTAATTGATTTTAAGTTTCTTTGAGAGAAAAAGAATGTATTTGCAAACAGATGGTAATGAACTCCATTTTAAGCATCAGCTTAATTCACTGCTTCAGATTTTGACCTCCTAACTCACATGGGTTAGTCATTCCACAGCACAAAGGCTGTGCCCTGAAGGCTCCTGTGGTCCAGAGCAGTGAGGTGGTTTGAAGTAAATCCTGTCCCTGACCCAGCTTACCCATCAGTCCATTTGCAGAACAACCCTGATACATGTAAAGCAGGTTCCTTTCAGGGGAAACTGAACCTGAACTTCTACTGCAGATATATATTCATATGTATGTTACTGCAAACCCTGATGGGGACACTGACGTCTGCACAAAGAAATAAGCCACATCACCACTTGGTCTCCCTTCTGTTACTTCCTTCTACAATAATGGCAAGTTTCAGTATCCCCAAAAACAGGAGCACAGCCTAACTCGAAGCTCCATTGCAAATCTGCACTGTAAGTGCACTGAAAGTTTCTTGAGCAGCTGCACAAGCCCATGCCAGATCCAAGAGACTGTTAAACTGCAAGAGGATTGGCAATCCATGCCACAATAAATTAGGTAATAAAGCAGTGACCCTAAACCTCTGTTACACCACCTGTCCTCTACCCAGCACAGCAGGCAGGGCCATTCCATTCCTAGTTTTGGCACAGAGGTTCATGCACCCCATAGCCTGACTCCCTCCTATGGCACCACATCCCTTATTGGCACAGTTTGCTGTTCCTTGGCAGCAGGCTGCTATTAAATTTGAGGGCTGCTCAGAAAGTTAGAAATAAGGGGTTCTGAGCCATTGCTTCTTCAAATCTCTCTTAGAGAGGCAGCAGGTTTTTGAGGAAAAAAGAAGTACAGATTCTGAAATCCTTTAGATCAACATCAGATTAGGAATATGTCAGAAGCACAGATAAAAAGATAATTAGGCCTCCCAGAGAGCAGTTTTTCAGAAGTAATTAATTTTGTTCAGGGGAGTCAAGAAAATTCATGAGAATTTCTCCTTATGGCAGAGGAGGTTAAAAGAGAAAAGACACCTGCCTTATTTTTAATCTCCAGCACAGCTCGCAAAATTATATGTAATGCAAATACATTAATCAGGAGAGTTCAGTGTCTTCTTTGACTTCCTGACCACTCTTATGTGTCAAAAATGTAATTTTCTTCAAAAATATAGAGGTGGTGGCAGTATGCATAAGGTGATTCTAATGGAGCTAACAAGAGCTCAAAACTGGGGAAACGATGGAGAATCGAAATGATACAGCCAAGAGCATTCACATCAGTCATGCTGGCTCTCATATACATCTCCCCACCCCTTTGGCAGCAGATTCAAAAATTGAAACTTGAAAGCATCTAGCAACTCATCTAAACTAAACAAACAACAGCAGAGAGCATAATCTCGCCTCCTCTATCCTCAGATTAATCTGATTTACTGCATCCTCTCACAGATAAGCAACAGCTAAGGTGCAGATAATTGTTCCTAATAAACTTGTTTTGTTTCCTTACGGTTTTGGCTAGGAAAATCTGTTAAGCCAGACTTGAGACTTGTTTTAATTCCCATGAGAGACAGTGAGGATGAGGAGTTGTTCTCAGGTTTTGTGGGAATGGCTAGGTTGGGATTTGCAGATGGTGCCAGGTTCCCTCTTCAACCCCCCAGCACCAAGCACTCTCGCCAGTGCCCTCCCCGCTCCTGCAGGCCTGGCTGGATGTCCTCAGGCTGCTCCTGTGCCATCCCCTCCTGGGGCTGGGCATGGCTTGGGGAGTTGTTCATCCACACAGGCTGTTCCTAATTTGCCTTTACACCCTCATGGGGAGGCAATGAAAGCCTTCTTTGGCTCCTGGATGGTGCTAATGGTGAGAGGAGGGAGGTTCAGGTCTACTGTGGCAGGGCACAAAGAGTGCCCAGGCCTTGAAGGTGTCCTTTTAGGTTACTATTCGTTGGTGTGTTTGTTTGTTTGTTTAGAATCAAACTAGAAGGAGTAATAAAACAAATAATAACAATAATAATGGAGTAAGAATAATAAACCAGTACATGCCTTGACATGGACTAATGTACAGTTGAACTTTGAACAGTTCTTCAAAATGCTGCTGCTTTCCTACTGATCCCTGTAGCTGCCTCTTTCCCCACCAGATTTTCCCCCAGGTCCCCTGCATTGTGGCACCTGCTCTCCTTCCAGCTGAGGCCAGGCTCCTGCAATTGCCCTCCCCTGGCCCTCTGCCTCTCCGCGGGGCACAGCGCTGTTCTCAGCACACCTGCAGCTTCCCTGTGTGATGCTCTGGTTTCCCCCAGCAGACAATTTAATCATTTTGACAAGAACTTTTTGTTTCATTTCCATGACTTCCTCCCCTTGATGGAAGACAGGGATGATTGCTGCTAATGTTAACATGTCACTGGGGCCTGATGTTACAAATCTTCCCTTACGTGCAATGTTACGCTCTGGCAGCAGTCCTTAGATGAATAATGAAAATTTAACCAAGTAAAGGAATTACAAGATCAGGCCCATAGTGAGATTTATAAACACAGTAAATGCCTTAAATTTTCTACATTGAGTCTTCTGGTTGGTTTTGTTTTTTTGTTTTGTTTTTTTTTGCCATGGAAATACTGAGATCGCATGAGGCAGGGCAAATGCAGAATGCAGGTCACAAAGATCAATATACAGATTTATCATGTCTGTGGTATACAAATGTACATGCTAGATGACCCAAAAAATAGTGAAACCTAAGACAAAAGTACACACAATAAGGGAATTTTGATACTTTAAACAGCTTTGCTTCATTTTATAATGTTCCGTTACCCCACAAATAACGTAGCTGTCATAACAAACAGTAACAGTGATACATACTAAGGAAAGATGGATGGTGTGCAAGACTGTAGATACAGCTCCAGTGTTCAGATCTGAATCATCTTTAAACTTAATATTTCTTGGATTGCTCAGCCCTGGCAAGGGCTGCTATAGTATTTCTCAATTTACAAATCTAAGCCGTATCAAATAGCATATAGTAAAATATAACATTGCCTTGAC
Source organism: Climacteris rufus (assembly GCA_013398175.1). NCBI lineage: Eukaryota > Metazoa > Chordata > Aves > Passeriformes > Climacteridae > Climacteris > Climacteris rufus. Next base: position 128,479 of record VZRZ01002084.1, on the reverse strand, counting down.
CTGAGCACAGTTGCTTAAGGCCATATATGGTTTTTACAGATGAACTTGGGTAGTTAAGTTTATATCTGGAAGACTCACAGACCTCAAAAGCTTCTCAAATACTTTTAAAAAGTGAAAAGGGAAGAATAAGGTGGCCTGCCATTTGCTGGTTGGATGCTGTCCATCACATCTGCAGCGAGTGATCTCAGGCTCAGTGCAGCTGCTGTCAGCTTGGCAGCACTGCCACTTGTTAAGTGTGTTTAGAGCAGGACCCAGTTTTCAGCTGGTTAAGATCAGAAGATGACAGGTTAAATGAGATTGGGAGAGACTCAGTCTACCCTCCTGCCCAAAGCAGGGCCAGAGCTGGGGTCAGACCAGGCTGGTCAGGGCTTGGATCAGTGAAAACAAAACCCTCCAGGAATGGAGGCAGCACAGCCACTCAGGGTGAGTGGCCTTCTCATGGGGAAAATTTCTCTCTCTATACTCAGCCTGAACCTCTCTCATTCCAACTTGGGGCTGTTGCTTCTTGCCCCCCTCCCCATCCTGTACCATTGTGAGGAGCCCCATTCTGTCTCTCTCATGATCCTTTGTTGGTGCTGGGAACTGTCAAATGCCCCCAAGCCATCCCTCTTCCAGGCAGACCCAGCCCAACCTCCCCAGCCTCTCCTCATGGGGCAAATGTGCCAGCCCTACCACCCTGGGGCTCTCCTTTGAGATCCCTCCAACTGTCCACGTCTTTCCTGTGTGGGATCTCAAAATTGGACTCAGTATTTGGATGTGGTCTGACAAGTGCCACACAGAGGGGGACAATTCCTTCCCTTGACCTTTGAGCTGTAGCCCTGGTCACACAGTTCAGGAGCTGCTGGATCCCTTTGCTGTCAGGGCACACCACAGGCTTGTGTAGTTGTTCAGCTGGTTGCCCACTCCCATCTCAGGGCTGCACTGCAGCATTGTAGAGCTGCTTCCCAGCTCCTCTGCCCTCTGACAGTGTTGTTGCAGGGGGTCATCATTTCCTGGTGCCAAGCAAGTATCTGCATGAAAGAAAAATGCTTCAGAACATTTTGCTTAAATAATTTTAACAATTTCTGTGAACAAAAAAAGAGCAAGGTTTTGTCCGTGCTTAAGAAAATCCAGCAACACTTTCTTCATGCTTAAGAAAATCCAGCAACACTTTCTTCAAGCAACAGTCATTCCCCAGTCTCTGGAATTCAGGGAATGCATTTTGCCATATTCTGAAAAAAAGCTCTAATTGTAGTGAAGCTGTCTGTGAAGAATTGCAGGCTGCAGAAGGTTGAAGGGTAGCATGACATAAATGCCAGAATGCTTTTGGCAGAACAAGCTGTATCATGAAATCAAAATGTGTCACTGGAACTTGAGTTCCTGCACAGCTCTGCAGAAATGCCTCACTGCTCTGTAGCCCTACACTCAAGCAAGACAATCCCTCCCCATCATTCTCATTACTGTGCTGCAAAGTGCTGTAACCTGGGCAAACCCTAAGCCAAGGCATACCTTTTAGGAATATGCATCTGATACTTGGGTTTGGAAAGGTACAGTTCAGATTTCCTCATTTTCACACAAACTTGAGTAGAAGTTATCTGTTCCTTCTGTTTTTTACCATTTCATACAACTGAGGGCTTCTGATTCCCTGCAGCACCCACTCCAGTGGTAATTTAGCCATAAAACACATTTTATTTATTCTTCAACATAACCACAGGCTTGCTTGCAGAGATTTGACTGTGACTGGAGAGAGGAAAACATAACTTCAAAACCAGAGAGGAAATTGGCTGGGCATTGGCCAAAGCTGGCCTAGCCAGCTGGAACTGAGGGACATCAGCCCAATATCAGCAGAAATAGTGCAGATTACAGAAATTAGACCTCTGGAGTCAGGAGCTCACATGTGCTTCAGGGACTGCAGAGAACAGCTCAGCTCAAGAGGGACAGATGCATCTGGCTGAGGCTGTTGGCTTTGCTCAGGGTAACAGAACATTAGGCTGTGTATTTAGGCTCTGTGAGATTTTATTTACGATGCTGGGAAACACACATAGGTTATCCTGGGGGTCTCCTTCTAGTATTACTTCATGACTTCTGCTGTGTGTATACCCTGCTTACACTGAAATGTTTGAGTAGCCAATTCAAGCTCTCAAAAGTTGGGAAATGCCAAAATTCATGCAGCTCTCCTTCACCTCTCTCATGCTTGGGGTCATGTTGTTTTACTGCCTACACATCAACCAAAGCACTAATTAGTTCAAGCTATGCAAATTGTTTTAAAAAGCTAAAAAGCCTAGTTTGCAATTTAAAATGGGATCCAGATGCCCTCATCACTTCAAGGGGGGAGAAAAAAGGCATTAAGTGGTAACTGGATTTTTGTGTTACATGGCATGCATCCAGGCTGAACTTGCATATAAAAATAAACCTTGTGAGTTCATTGTTCTGAACTTACAGCCAAATGTCCTGTTTGTCTTCTGTTGATTTTAAATGTTTTGTGACTAAGTTGTATAAAACATACTTTTCAAAAAAACCCAGTAACAGTAACTAGTGAAATCTAAATAATACAATTATTTATTTTTTTGCATGCTTCTAGACATTGCACAACCTCTGGATGTTCTGTTAGAATGAATGTGAAAATAGCCTAAATATTCACTTATTTCTCTGTTCCCATAGAAACTCTGACAGCAATGATTCATACCTAAGAATTATTAAGTCCCTGACTATGCAATTTGTTCTGTTCTTCCCCACAAGGCTCCAAGAACTCACGCAATGTACTGTAGAGAAAGCTCACCTGAAGGACAGATTATCTATTTTTGTTTGTCAGCTTCACTTTCTTGGAAATGCATAGCCTTTTTCACCACAAGTGACTTGCAAAAATAAAACCCTAAGCAAAAAAACCAAAACCATAGTCACAACTAGTACGTTCTGCCATGGTGAGGAGGGGAAAGAAGTAGATTTGCTCTGCCAAATGAAGCACATGGGATGAGTAGAGAGGGACCCTCCAGGCCAGCACAGCCACTTTCTCACATGCTACAGGAAGGGACAACACACGAGCTGGGACAGAGTGGGGGTAAGGCCCCCGACTGCCTCTCTCCTGACCCAGGCTGGTCCTTGCCTGCCTTTTTGTACACTGCACAGCAAGAGTGTCTTCCCTAGAACAGCTGGGAAAACCAAAACAGAACTGACAGAAGTGTCAAGCAAAAAATGAACCACTCAACTACAATTTGGACGCATGCCCTGTCTATGTAATTAACCCTTCACACTCAACATTTCCCTGGAATTTGGATTTCCAGACCTCTTCAGTCTTTAGTCTCTGTGCCAAGACCATCAACTGAGGTGACAGAGACACTGATTTTGATAACATGTTGGTGTTAAAGCACTTGCTTGGTGAAGTTACCTAAGAAAATCAGCTGTGTCCCATGGCACAAGAACTGAGGGACATAACTTTACCTCCTCAGCAACACAATGCTTGCTGAAAGTAACACAGTGAATGGTTGTTTTGGCAGGAAGAGGTGAGGTGGGTGCAGTTTTGGGGGGTTTTTTACCCTCAGAATTATAATGCATGAGCAGAAAAAGCTATGCCAGCTGCACTATTGCACAGCCATTTTCCACCATAAGGATGAGGTCGTTTGGCTGGCTCAATGATGCACAACACACAGTTGAAATGAACAACAGTTTTTGTTCCCAAGGTTTATCAAGTAGATGTCAGCAGGTGAGAAACAGATACAGAAAATACCCCACAGCTGCTACCTGCCAAGTGATTATCAATCTGTTGTGCAGCACTGCAGACCAGCTGTGCCAGCGACATTCACAAATACCCAGAAGTTTACAGTGGCTCCTAGGCCACGTGGACAATTCGAGAATCATAAATACAGTTACACCAGAGAGTAACCTGGAAATTGGGTGATGAAAAGGAAAGTCACATGGGGTCAAGAAATCCTTTTCTGAGGTAGAAAATAGATACTGGTCTTCCATCATGGACCAGTGGAGAAGTCCTGCTGCAACCCCATCAAATCAAATTACTGTACCCATGGAAACTTTAAAGGTTCAATTTTTAAATATGTGCAAAAGAAAATTCAATTGCATAAAAGAGAGAAATAAAACAAAATATAACAAAACAAACCTTTAAAACCCTCTATCATTTGGTAATGATGCTCATTTAAGTAATGCTACATGTAAGCATTTTTTATCAACTTTAAAGTATATTTGTGGGTTTCATATAAACATGCTAGAGAGTTGTGGATAATAAATGATTAGTAAATCATATTCCCATTTATATATGTATTACAAAACTGATCTATGGTATAACAGAAGCTAAAATGACATGTGCAGGGACTTCTCCCCTCTCAATATCTTATCCATAAATGCAGTTTGGTTGGCAGGTCTCAGTTAACACAGTGGCCCGTGAGTTCTGATGGGATTGCCCCATAAATAACCATCAGCAGGACAGGGGATTGAGGGCAAGAGACAAAGAGCACCACAACAGTTCATAATGAACACGAGATTGAGTGTACACCAAGCACAACGAGTTCCTAATGAGCATGAGAGCTGTGAGCACAGTTAGTCAGACTAGTAAAAAACACCTGGTAAGAAGAATCTTCAAGAGCAGAACTGAACACTGAGCTCCATTATGCTTATGAATGATATACAGAAGGGTTTGGGAGCAGTTTTTGCTCTTGCTATTATTATGCCTTACCATTTGGGTGTACAGGATAATCTACAGAGGGCAGAATTTGTCAAATACAATGTAATTCCCAACACAGTGCAGAGAGCACAGGAGCAGTGGCAGTTTCAGTACAGTAAAAACAACTCAAGAAGGCATCACATGGGCCCTGTGATACCTGATCACACCGTGCTGCTCATCAGAGCAGATTGCAAGGGTCAGGCAGAAGGAAAGCATTTTCACTCAATTGGCACCAATTGCAGAAAGGGAAAGCCCCATGGGTGTGATCCTGATGAATAAGGAAAGGTAATGTACAAGTTGGAAGTGTAATTTAAAACATGAACACTATAATTTCAGTATCAGCAGTATAATTTAAACTCTTTGTGGACTTCAAGCATTGCTTTTGGCCATGGCTAAGACTAGGAGATGAAACAGAGAAAGAACTAAATGGAGGGTAAATTACCAACCAGGAATGTCCAACACAGACCAAACTTCTGCCTAACTATGTGGTGTATTGATGTGGCAGCTTCTAGTGTGCCTCAGAAATCAAAAGCGAGGGTGTGTGAGATACCAGATAACAGTTACTGTAGGCTGACAATACAGAGCTTTTTGTCCAGAATTTAGGCTGCTTGGCTATATCTACTGTAGTATATCTGTTACAGTGCTAAGGTATGTTCCTAGTGCTTGAAACTTAATCATCTGTATTGTTAATTTATTAGAACAGTTACTGGCAAGCCTTCAGCGCATCCTAATATCACAGTCTGCAGGTGTGTTTTGGGAGTCAGGAGAGCCTAGAGACCATTCCCAGCTGGCTGTTTTCCTGCAGCCACTGTGAGCTGGGGGGAGAGGGAAGGTAATACCGTGGATGAAGGTGGCTCACCCCCTGTCTGCTGCTGAGAACAGTCCTGGGGGTGCTCAGTGCACCACTGGGGATGTGGTCCTTGCACCTTGTGAATGATGAGCCAGCTGGGAAGAAATGGAGTCAGATCAAGTTTCATTTGAGATTTTTTTTTTTCCACCACTGATTTTTCAGTGAGCCAAATCTCTAAGGTTCCAACTCTTCAGTTTGGACTGATACTATTGGCAGGCAATACATTGATTGTTTGCTGTTTAATTAAGTAAAGATGGTTGATTTAATGATGCCACAGAAATGCTTTGGACTTCATGTTAGTCAGTCACAGGGAAGTAAACAGAAGATGGTGTGGCCACACCTTTTGCATCCAGCCTAGATCTGCCTAATACAGGACAAAATACAACACATTCATGCAATTATTGAGAGAAGTCCATCAAGAAATTGTTCACAGGATGCCCGTCTTTTGTGGGACTAACACTCGGTATGGCCAGTCCCTGTGCTCAGTGTGTCCATGGGGTTGGCACACGGTGTCCCTTTGTGTGTTTCCAGTTCCTGTGGCTCAGCAGGATCAGAGTGTGAGGGCCTGAGAAATCCAAGGCTCAGCCCACACAACACAGAGGCGCTGCCGACAGGCTTGGAAAAGAACTCGAAGCTGGCAGGGTTGGCACTGACCAGCCAACCAAGACTGTGCATCTGCTCTATGTTCATGGTTTACAGCTTTTTATTGCTTTTTACAGCAACAGATGCTTTTGGTAGCACTTTTAGCCACACTAGTGTTTTCTCGCCTTGGCTTGGTCAAAAACCTACAGGTTTTCCTTTCAGGTGTGGATCTGGCTAACGATGTCCAGGCTGTTGCCATCTCAAAAAAGGTCACTGCAATATTTTTGGCAGAAGAGGAGATACACATGGCATTAAAACTATCTGAAGATGGAAACTAACAACTGGTTGGTGATGGATGTCTTATTAGAAGCATGAAACCAGTGATCTGCAAGAGAAACCAATTACCTTTCCCTATAAATTACTGCCTCCCTCTCCATCTGCACTGCAGAAAACTGAGCTATTGAGCTTGGACTACAGGAAGGAAGGGAGACTGAGTGGAAGCTGCGATGAAGGAATTCAACCTGATGTTTTATCCAAAATCAGCTACAAGACATACAAGTCTGCAGACCTTCAAAACATATAATTTAAAAAATTTGGATAGAGGTCAGAGGAAAAAAAAAAAAAGAATGGGAAAGGATCTAAGGGGAATGGGTTATTCTAGCTGATAATCACTAGGGTTTTCTAGGGTTCATTTTTGTAACTGTTGTCTTCTGTTTTAGAACTAAGTACAAGTCTTTAAGGCATGAGAGGAAACTTTAGGTAGGATTTTTTTTTTATAAATTCTGTTTAAATACAACAATGAAAACTGCTGGGGCCACAGTAGTGGCCGTACCAGACTGAAATCGGGTAAGGGTAGTAGTTTCTCAATGTTTCCTTCATTTTTGTTAAGAAACATTTTTCAACCTCCTTGAAGGAAAGATACCAGTGACTTCAGAGCAGCAGATGGTTTGAGCTAGATAGATCACAGACTCACAGAACACGCTGAGTTGGAAGGGACTTGGAAGGACCACCAAGTCCAGCTCCTGCACAGGACCATCCCCAAGAGTCACAATATGTGCCTGAGAGTACACACACACACAAATGGCAAAAGTACAGAACGCTCACAGGCAAACCAGCCCTCGAGGAGGAGATTTTGAGGTTGCTGAAAGCTGTGGAATCACTTGACACCCCCTCCAGTGGCCAGGCATCCCTCTCAGATGCAAGGGCTCAGGGTAAATGCTTAACCTGGTGTATGAAGGGTGGAGGGGGAGAATCCAAACATGCATCTGTGCATGGGGTCTAGGCATGGCTTTAGGAGAAACCATAAAATAATAAAGGAGGAGCTATTATGAAACTAAACTTTGCATTGACTGATTTTAACCTGTCCATCTTGTTCTTTCCTACTTCATCTTTTCTGATCAGTAGAGATTAGATACATAAATAAAGTTTTTTGGGCTAGAACTGCTAACTAGATTGCCAAACAGATTTGGATGAAGGCTTTTTAGGCACATTGTAAATATAGAATTACTACAAATGAGCCACAGGGATGACTTTTAGGGTCACTTTCCTCTTGCCATCCATTTCCCTTCACACAGCAAGACAAGACATGCTTGCTATCCTTTGTAGCCAGCGGCTGCAAGCAGCAGGGGACTCTCCATGCAAGTCCCCTCCCCAGTGCACACAGGCTGTTTCTGAGGCTGGGATGAGCAGGAGCGAGCAACACCCCGGGGCAGCCGCAGGGGTTATCAGATTTTTCAGAGCACGGCAGAGGAGCATTACCACAACTGGGTCACCGTGCCACTGGTGACCACAAGAAGCAAAATACAGCAATTTAGTAAGTTATCTGTAATCCAGGATAAACAAAAACACATTTTCGCTTCGCTTGTTCCCTGAAGTCTCTAATTGCTCCTTTCCAATTTTTTACTAGAATAAACACTTTTGTTATTAATGTAAAGGAAGCAATCTGTCTTTGAGCATGCTTTTTTATTTTCTTCCAAAAGCTGTCCACAGGGAGGAATTAGCATGATCCTGAGCTAAACGGTGCCTTCATTTGCAACAGTGCAGCCCCACTAATTACAGAAGCCTTCAATTTCCCTGCCTACCCCATGTGGGAAGACTGGAATAAATTATTAAAAATGCCAGCCCTCTTCTTTCCCTTCCACTGCTGTGGGAGAAATGGGTCTTGAAGTGAACAGACCACGAGGGAGCTGTAAGACTGTGAAAAGAAGGGAAGGAAAAGGTTGGAAACACACTCATGGATGGTGGCCACATAAATTAGAATCTGGGAGTTAAGAAGCATTCACTGGATGTCACAAACTTTGTCACCAATGGGTTTTTTTCCCTTCCAATGCACAGAGCCAGTAACAATGGTCAATAATTTGTCCAAGGTGTTGCAGATAACTGACAGCAAGTGTCTTTGACCAGAAAAGCAAAGCATGACAGCATTGCTACATATCCTTTTAGGTGACCAGTGTAGCAGTTCACACAGCCCAGATTGCCTTCGGATGGGGAGGGGATCATATGCTCAGAAACAAAGTTAACCATGCCTTAAGATCAAAATTCTAATTAGAAGTCTAAGGTATCTTGTGTCTTCCATGTAATATTTCCCAGTTTATACCTACTACTGCACAATCTGTTGAACTCTATGTAAAATAGGACAGGTTCTGATTGATTACAAATATGTTGTAATAAAAAAAAAAAACCCTGCTAATGTGCTTACATTGGGCTTTAGGTTCTTAACAATTAATCAGGAAAGCTTCTCATCCCATTGGAACTGGGGGCCAAATCCAATTTCAGAGGTTCCTGTTTGCTCCTAGATTTCCTAAAATCATTTTCTTAAGTGAGTGCTACTAATAATGCTTTTACAGGTTTTGCTAAGGCCTCATCAACATCCCTCACAAATACCCATCTCTACCTCTATGGAATCACAAAAGAACACTAAGGCAACTGAAAAACAAAACTAATACTGGAAAAATAATGAAGTTCAGATTATTTGCAGTCTGCTTCAATTTCCCTTTTATTTGCACTTGTCAGAAGACTGGGATATGCCTCTGCTGAAGGGGAAATGTGCTGTGGGTGGAACAAATGTGAGCAGGCGGGGATGGGATGGGATAAGGTACACACAGCATCTGCTCACATGGAACCAACCTCCAGGCCCCTTGGCCAGACTGCTTTCTTAGGTCCATGCTGATCACAGTCACTCCCTGCAGGTACCTGCAGTCACTCTGAGGATGTGCCACTGTGGAACTGCTTCCTCCATATCACCCTAAGTGAACACAACTACATATAAGGAGGTTTAAAATGCAGCACAGCCTATAACCAGTCTCTTCCCAAGGTTATCTAACTGAGGTATGTATTTTCGGCTACCTCTGTACATGGGCAGGTTGTGAACCAGACAGCCTAAACAAGAGAAGAGAGGGATGGAGGAAAGTGCAAAGAAAGCTTGGGAAATGGCAGTTTGGAAAGGAAGGGAGATGCAGAGAGAGAAAATCATGTGGAAAAGCTGTCTGACATTTCTCTGAGAGATGGGTGCTGCTTAGTGAACTCACTCATCCTCATACAAGCAGGCACTGCAGTTACTGCTCACTGAAGGAATCTGCCATTAAGCAGGCAAATATGTAAAATAAAATATCCACAAAACTTTGTACCTTTTTTAATGTACTGTTTTTGGAATGTTTTTAAACAACCATGTCAAGGCCCTTGCCTGCAGGCTATTGTTGTCCACAGTGACTCCCCATCTGTCTCAGATGCACACAGGGGAAAACCACATTCATCATTATTGATTACTTTAGGTCTTGAAGGCCTTTGTGATGGAAAGGCCGATGTCACTGTAAGACAATAGATATAGTAAGACCTTTCCCAGGCTTCTTTGTTTAGGCTCAGTAGGCGCCTCAGGCACTTTGTGTATATGTCTAAACCAAACATCAGTCAGAAACCTGTCATGTCCATGGGATACAAAAAGTTGGTATCTCAATGCGTGAGAGAATTTCATAGCCAGCATCAAGTTTACTTTGAAGACTATGTCATGAGGGGAGAAATGTTTTGGATTTTTAATAGGAGTGAAGTCAGTGTTGTTCATTCCTAGGGTCTCAGATTGTCTTAAAACTAGAGACAGGATCCAGAGCTGTGTGGCAGCTGGGACTGTCACATTATGAACACTCACAAACTCTGGAAATCGCCCATAGTAACTGCTTCATTGTAAATCTTGCCCATAAAATCAGCGGACAAAACTACTCCTGTTGAGAAAAGCCACAGTACTTCAGCCTATAGGAACAAAATGGGATACAAAAAGATGATATTCAAAACTGAACTGCAGTAGCAGTACCTATTTCTGTTGACATTTTTGTGCCATCTACTATAAGAACCCAGAGAACAGCCGTGGTCAGACACCCTGCATTGTAAACTGATGCAGAATAAAGGTTAAAATGCTTTACCTTTTGCCATCTTGTTTTCAAAACAATTATAAAAAGCCATTCCATTTTGGGAAGGCAAAGGGAGTGAGAAATGGGAACAAATATTTAGAAACATACAAAGAGATTTAGCAAAGAAATTTTTTGCATAAATTGTTTTCTTTTTCCTCTCACGTTGTTCTTTGTATAAATAAACATTGCATATGTACTCCATCTAACTTCACAGAGAAAGCTTTTAACCATTTCCTTCTTTCTGTATCTGATTTTATCTGAAAATAAAACATGACATTTGCTACCTCAAAATTTCAGCTATTTATATAGAAACTAGAGGAAATGTAGAAACAAAAAGAAAGCTGACGATGGTAAGCTAAAGACCTGCAGGTCAGTCAACTAATAAGCTGTCTGTGGAGTACAACAGGCTTTCAGTCACAAGGAAACAGCTGTAGGAGTTGTACTGTTTTCTTTTTTGTGAGTTGCACCTTCCAAGATTAATTTCTGAATTTTATCAGTTCACTAAAGTAGTCAAGTTTCTGAAGCCTGCACCACCACCCCAGCAGAATACTAGAAAAATGTAAGTAAACAGTGTTTTGCTAACAGCAGCTCCATGATTTATAATTTCTCCAGCTGGATTCATCAGATGTTATAAAGGCTTGATTCACATTCTGACCAGGAAAATTAGCATATGAGAGTGCTTTGTTACATCATGGGAGGTTCATAGACATGCACTAGCCTCCCATTCGGATAAGGGATGTAGCTTCCTCTCAGAAGGTAAAAGAAAGGATCTACAAAAATGGAAAAAATTTGGGTTAGGTCAGTAGCCATTGAGTAGTGTTCCTGCAGGGTGTTCTTCTCTGTGAAACCATCTATGCTGTGTTTGGCCAAGTGCTTTCGCTCACACAAACCCCACAGTAGTGCCTAAAGCCAGTATTACCAATAAGCCATGGCCCTGTCTCTTAAGTTTAATCCTTTTCTGGTACTCTGAAGTGCCTGGCACTGCTATCACTGTGAAACTTTTTGGGAAGAGCAGTGGTAGGCCAAGGACACCCAGCATTTAGGTACTTGCATCCAAGAAAGAAATCTGTAAAAAAATCTCCCAAAGCCCATCTTTAGCTGGAAGTCACCCATGGCAGGCATTTTTGCAACCACATCTATCCAAAAGTCATCTTGACTCTGCAGGGCACCTCAGCACCTTGGCACTTGCAAGCTGTCACGCTCACCTCCAGGGTTTCCATTGGTAAATGAAACAGTGCATGGGAACATTTCTGGTCACTGGGATAGGTTCATCTAGACTGATAAACTCCGAGGATGGCCCACGGTTTTAGATATGCCCACATCAACCAACTTTCTGTCAAGAAATTCCTGAGCATGGTTTGGGAGCTGGGAGGGTTCCAGAGACCTTTCCCAATAGGCAGCATGCATGTGGTCTCCCAGCTGTAAGGTGAAAAAAAACTCCTACCACAGATGTGGGCTATTCTGTGGGCCAGCTGACTTCAGCGTCCAGGAAGATTTTCATCCATTTAATTTATTAATGCAGAACTAGCTGAAGACAGCGAAATCTGGTCTGTCCCCGGGTTTACCTGGCTCTCAGTGGTGCTGATGCCAGTGCACTGGAGCCACATCAGCTGCAGGAAGGACGGAGAGATCAGGAGTCAGGGAGAGTGTGTAAGAAGGTGTCTGCATTCAGCCTGAGCCCAGAGTGCTCCCACGGTTTGGTGAGTGGGTTCTTGTTCCCACTGAGGAGTTGCTTGTTTGCTTTTATCTAATGAGTCTTTAATGGATATACATTCCCGAGGAGCTGTAACAGGAAAACCACTGTAATTGTGTCACCACAGAACAAGCTCCATGGAGCTCTATTTCCATTTAAAGAGAAGAATTTTTAATTATATTTATGAAGGAAAAACCTCATGCGTGCCATTAATTGTTCCAGTCAATGACTAAAGAAAGTAGTACATAATTTAAACATACATTTGAAAAAATATGGATGAATCAATACTAAATTAATTTTTAATAATGACAAACTTCCATGAATAATGAACTGGTTAGGCTGATATATATGATAACAAAGATTCGTATATCCAAACTAAAGATGGATAAAATTTGAAAATATATTTAGAAAAATAAGTCCCCCAAATACTGATTCAAATCAAATGAAGTTAGTAAAAAAATTCATGCTGATTCAGGAAATACTTAAATCTCTTTAAAAAGAAGAATTTTTTTTTGTTACAAATAAGCTCAATAGTTTAAAATAAATTGTAAAGCTACTCAATCTCAAGAGAAAGAAAATTTGGTTTATGTATCAGTTAATTGATTAATTATTTAAATTTATTCAAGTTTTAAGTTTGGAATTCAAACAAATGCTAGGATTGCAAAAAATAATTATGGAATATTCTTTCTTTGAAATGTGCCGATATATTTTAATGTGACTTTTTGAACATGTGTTCAAAGCTATTTTGGGAAGACATGGGAAGACTAAGATATGGGCCATATTACATTCAATTTCAATGCCCTCAGAAGTTTATATTTGCACTAGCTGTCATTTTTATTAATTAATTATTTTCCATACTTTTAAATGTTCTATTCTTAATGTTTTTCTGGTATTATTTTTCTAGGCTGTTGATCAAAACTAAATTTTGCACTCAAATGTTCACAGGTAATTCCTACAAAAAATCTTGTCTGTGTTCATGGCATCTGCTACTGTAAGGTCAGATGCAAACAAATATGATAGTCTCATTCTTAAAAGGCAGAGACTTTAAGGGATAGAGCTGTGAGAAAATGATTGAGTCAGAATGGAGCTATCTGCAGACTAAGCTAATAGTCAGGGTTAATGCAGGGCAAACTGAACAGGTGAAAGATCTCTGAGGACACTACGAAAGAAATAGGAGGGTCCACAAGGTTTCCAAATCCAGCACCACAGCTGTAAGATCATCTTTCTCTCAACAATACATTTGAGGCTGCTTCCCCCCCGCCTTCTTTTTTTAAGCACAGAATTGAAATTCTCACCTTTGTCAAGCATTCAGGCTTGAACATGTTTACCTCAAAATTATGAGAGTGTTTATATGACAAGATGCTTCTTGGTAGTTACGAAAAATGAAAAAAAACCTTCTAACAGAGTGTCTGTGATTTTAGATCCCACTGAGTACAAAAATAAATGAAATAATTTAGTTTTCACAATTCCCACCTAAATGAATGCCAATAAGCATTAATACTAATTTCTGTGAGCTATTCCAATGTAAAACCAGAAGGAAGCTCTAGCTGTACTCACAGATAATTCAGTAACTGTCAATGAGGACAACAGAATTGATTTTTCTGAGTTTGCCTCATGGCAAAATTGAAGTATTTTGTCTTTATTGAGTTTTTCCCAAAACAATAGAAAAGCCCATTACCTACCCTGAAGTAAAAATACATCTCTCTTGGTAAAAAAAAAAAAAAATCACCTGGATTTTACAGAGAGTTCTGAAAATTATATATCCCTTCTCATGCTTTTCCAGACACTATATCGATTGCTATGTAAAAGTACTGAGTTATTTCAGCTGTCACTGTCTTTTGAAGGTTATGCAACTTAAAATAGTTAAACTAACCTTTAGGTTGACCTTTGTAAGGCATCAAAACATTATTGGAAGCAGCTCTGTTTAACCACTGATGATTTTTAGGTACATTTGAAGTAATATCTGAAAACTGAAGGCCAGTGTCTCCTTTGGGAAGATTCAATTCCACTTCCCACACAGTATTTTCTAACATTTTTAGACTTTACTGAAAGTAAATCAGTCATTGAAAGAAGAACATTTTCTACTATTTGTGAAATTATAACAAGCCAAGCAAGCAAAAATCATTTGTTAGCCTCCAGCTTCCTCATCCATTTGACTCCCACGATGACAGATTCTTTACTAAGGAATTTAGACATTATACACAGTCTCAAAAGCAGCCTGGGGAAACAGCTGTGAGACAGAAAGAAGGCAAAAATATGAGGTAACAAACCACACCATGGTGGGGATAACCTAGTCATCCAAACGGGAGCCCTCGCAGTTTTAACAAGCTCTGAGGAAAACAAGCAAAATCGAAGAGAGTGCCACAGTAGGGCAAGAAAAAGAGAATCCCTCTAAAAGGCTGAATATTTAATTCACATAAACAAATTCATTGCGTATTCAACATCAGATGTCAGGTAGTCAGAATACATTCTTGTAAAATGGAAAAAAAACCAACCACCCACTTTTAGAAGTGGTCCTTTGTGCAGTGATTTAAGGGGAAAGGAGTGGTGACCCTCTGGAGCTGTGGACCTGACGGGGGGAAGCTGGCAAGGGTTGTAGGCTGATGTCATTGACGCCTGACACATTCTTGGCTTGCCTTGGTATTTCTTGCTGGACTGACTATGTTCCATTTGTCAGAATTCCTTGGATTGTGCAGCAACAAACATATGTACAATAATTTTCTCATATTACATATTTAACCTTACAGTGTACAAGTCTGGATGTCCCAGTTTGCCTTATTCCAGTGCTATTGCTGGTATAATGCATTTATTCCACTTACTTTCCATACGAGCGAATGTCAAGGATTTTTAAAGAGCACCACCATTATGCATTTTAAGCCTTGATATACAATCATTTTCAGAGAAGAAGTTAACCACAAGTCTCACTCCAAAAGAAGCACTGTGATTTGTGCCAGAATATTGCAGCTTTGCCAGACTGTGCTCTGAACTCAGAAACAAACTTTCTTGTTCACCCATAACCATGCACTTAGTTCTGGGGAACAATTTTTCTGTGTGCTATGCAAGGCATGAGATCAGAAAGACAGTGATCTTTTCTGGTCTCCCAATCTCTCCAGAAAAATTAACTGGAATAGTAAAATTAGGATATGAACTTCAGGAAGGTTTAATGGTTATTACACATCCCTGTTTGCCTTACAGCAAAATTTCCTTTTCCCCAGTCCAAAACTTCTGTGTGTCTTCTTACAGAAAATATCTCAAGGTTAAATCTTACCTGCACTGAACAGGAGAAAATATCTTAATGAGACAGGTATTATAAGGGGAAGAGATACATTTTTCATCTTTGATTTCATATTGAAGGACTTAGATGATAGTGACAAAACAGAGCTACAAGATTACTTTAAACACGTTTCTTTGTACGCTCCATGCTAACCACACCTCGGTGACTACAAACACTACACAGCCTCTCTTCTTGCTCTCAGAAATGTCCCACAAAGTCATCTATAGCTTCTAGCAAAAGGTAACCAAGGCCTAAACAGTGACTTCAATTACTCTTTAATATGAGTAAATTGGGTCATTTCAAAAGACAAGTTCCTTCTGTTTATTACCAACAAAGAAGACGAAAAGGGGTAAGAAGGGGTAAGACATAATTTCCATTTGGTCTTTGCTCTGTGCAGGTGAGGAGAATTATGTGCATCAGGACTTGTCAGTTCAAGTATGTTGCAAGGAATAAGATTGCCTTTCCATGCTGTTCCCTTGTATAAATTAAGCTTTCCTGCCAAGAAATGTGCAACTGTGGACTTGCTGTCAGGATGACTCCTGTGGGCAAATAGAGCTGCATGTGCAAAGCAGCCTTGTGTATGAAGTGGCACGATTTTTTGGCCATTTGAGTTCTGTCCTACAGTTCAACACGGAGACTTGCCTAAGAAGGTCCTACTTCTTTGCTACCCAGTATCCCTGTTCACTGATTAAAGCCAGTGTTTTAATTTGGACTCAAATTTCTACAGAATATTCTTCACATAAAACCATCTACATCAATGAGGCAGTTTTCTACCTGGAGGAAGATCACAAGACTGAGATCCAGTATGCACCCACAGCATGTGACAGCCTCTGTTCCCTTTTTTTCACAGAGGTGTTTAAACTATTTTAAGGGACAAACACACCCTGTGGCATTTAATGCCTAAAGGGCAAATGACAATAGATACCTAATTCAAAAACCAGAGCTATTGTACTTGAAAATGTTGGTCTAGTTGTTTAAAATGTGTACTTAGTACCTAGCTATGGTCAATAGGGAAGTTCTGGAAGCAGGTAATTATTTTACTTGGTAAAATCATTTCCCCTCAGCTTGTATAAAGATAGAGCAAAAACCTTCCTGTGACAGAGGCACGTTAATTCAGCTTTGGGCGGGAGTAATTGGGTCTGGCAGGAATTTTATTAGTGATGAGTAAGGGGACCTAAAGCACTGTGTGAATTATCTCAGGTTGTAGTTCTGCAGTTCAGCTGCTCCATTCTCCATTCTCTGGCTCCAATGCTGCAGCACTAACACTGAAAAGAGCAAATACAAAACAGTGAATTTTCCACAGATTTGTCTGCAACCAGTTAGTGTGACAGCCAAGTAATAACTGTAGCAGCACAAGTGCATTTCCATTTCTGCAGAACAGCTTCTGACATACAAAAGCCTCAATGCTCAGGCCTCTGCTAGAAAGGTGGGATTTACACTTTGTACATCAAAGGCAGAGTATCAACAAGCTGGATAGAGCTGGACAATTTAAATGGAGTTTGTGCCGTCTGAAGAGCAAACAGGTTGAATTTGGTATCTTATTTTCGTTGTTTTTTAAAAACCAGGAGGAGCGCCCTTTAGTCTCCAGATGTTTCCAAGCAGAGGTTCTTCAGCCACAGGCAGATAATGGAAGCAGTGCTGCTCTAGAGGAGCTGGCTGGCCAGCGTGCTCCTACACAACCCTGGCCACCGAACCAGCACAGGGGAGCGGCTCCTTCAGTCCCAGGCCAGTGAGGAGGCTCAGGCACTGCGAATATCACCAAGCCACTGTGGTGATCAACGAGCTATAACTGAGCAATCTAAAAGGGTGTCTATTCCAGAAGACTGAACTTGAAAATGTTTCTTCTGACCTTTCTCAAATGCTGTTCTTTTTCATTGCCAAGTAGAATTCCACGCAGTTTAATCAGAGAAGGATTTGGAGTGGTGATGGACATGTTTGGGGGTCACAACTATTTTTCAGTTTTGTAGATGTTTTAAGCACAAGCTGAGTGATGTTTTTTTAAGACTCCTAGACCTCTAACCAACCCAGAAAGTTGCTTCCCTATACCACGCCATCCTCTTCATGTCAAGGAAGTTGCAAGCGGCTTTCTCTTTTATTCCAGTCCAGTGGCACACATTTCCTCTTGTCATGCAAAGGAAGGCAAGCAGGGCAGTGGAGGAGGAGTGCGAATTTACTCTGCTTGCCTGAGCTCACAGGTAGGTCATGCACGTTGTGATCACTGGAACGGGACCTGACCTGGCACTGCAGCAGAGCAATTCAGCAGGCAGTAGAACTGTGGTGATATGAAGCAAACGCTGTATCAGTGATTTCAATTTGTGTCTGCATGCAGAGGTGTCATGGTTAAGCCCTTCCGTTTCAGGAGGCACTTCTGATCCTGAGCACCCTTCACTTATCAAAGATAATGAGTAGAAAATGCGAAATGCAAGTTAGAAGCTAATTGCTATAATAGCCCTTCTTACAGACAAATTGCCAATGACATTATCTGTCTTCATCAAAGAGAACAAAGCCAGTTCCAGTCACAAATGCTTCTCCTACCTAACAGCCATCAGACACACATTTCACCCCACAAAACTGACAGAGAATACCTGTTTACACTGTTTACAAACGAAGTGTACATCTTTTTTCCCTAACTAAATGGCACACAATCCCAAGGATGCCTTTGCTGTCCTGAACTGCAGAACTGAGCCGTGTGGATGTCGGTCAGCACACTCCTGAGCCAGTGCACTGTGCATTCCCATCCAGGAATCCACTGGAATGCTCAAATAAGCAGCTCATGACAGAGCCCTGCATGTGAGTGTTGGGGAAATCTTCTTTGTGGAAGAAGAGGTGGGTGCCCTTCTCCACACTACAATTGTTTTTCTGAAGCCCTTACAGATTTTTACAGCAGGAAAGAGCTTAGTGAACCTCTGGTTTTAGTCTTTGTACTCATCTAGGCTGAGGCAAGACATTTCAGGATGCAGGGAAGTATCTCACTATTCAAAATTATTTCAAAGGTATCTTTTTCCTTTGACTCCTTTTCTGAATTCCAGACTTGTTAAGCACTTAACAACCTAGGAAACAATACGTGCTTCCCAGATATCTATCGGCTATCAAGGAGCACTGGGAGCAGCATTATTATTTACAGATAGTGTTAAGAGCAGTCTGATGTGTGAATTCTATTCTGATCCTGTTGATCAGGCATTAGCCTAGCAGAGAAACTCCGGGAGTTGTGTGTGCCATCTCTTTCAGGCAGATTACTCTTGTACAGTGTGTTGTCCTCCTGTTTTGCTACCATAATAGAAGGTATATTAAGTTGAAAAAAAAATAGGGAAAAAATGTTTACTTTATCTCTCTTGTTCCCTCTTGGAGACCAAAGGGAAAGCCATGACAGTAAGAAAAAATGCATTGTGACTATAAAAGCCTTGGTAGATCCTCATTTAGGAAAATGAATGTGATTAAACACCATGGTGTACAAGGTGCTTCCCACTTAAGAGTCTCATTGGGAACCATTGGCTCCAAATGAACAGCAGCAATTCTGCTGAATAAGAAAGGAAGACAAAGACTAAAGGTTAATGCTAAATAGCTACTTTTAAAGGAATTTGTATTACTTAAGAAGGAGGAACTAAACTTTTAAACTGAGTAACTGCATAATAAATTGTAGGCATTTTACTGCTAGATTTTGTGTTAGTTTCATGGCTGATGGCTCTGTGATCTGTGTAAATTACAAAAGATCAGAAAAATAATTTCTTTCTTTTAATATATATCCCACTACAAAGAAGCAACTAATCAGTGAGCAATATGTGAAGCTGTCTGAGTAGAGATGGCCTTTCCAGAGAACATGGAGTGAAATCGAACTTCCTCTATTTGAGACTGACAGTTAAAATAAAGGTTTTAATCAAGGCGGTTTCTTGTGCAGACTTCCTCGTATTTACACACACAAGGCTTGAAGAGCTCACTTTTAAGTATACAAAAGGAAAACTTCATCTTGCGTCAGGTTATTTATGACTGGTCATCCTCCAAAATCGTGTAGCTAGCTCCAAACACTTTGATTTGCACTGTGCCTAGTCCGCAGTGTGGAGCAAGAGCAAGGAAAGTGCAAGCCAGAGGAAGCACTACATGGGGAGGTTCTCTGTTTTTTTCCTCTGTCTTCACAACAATGCCAAACTTACGCATTTCAGAAGAACTTACAGGAATGGAAAGGGGGGTTACTCTCTTGTGAATTAAAAAAAAAAAAAAAAAAAAAAAAAATTTTCCTAA
>VZRZ01002084.1:80885-95237 GCA_013398175.1 Climacteris rufus | reverse complement strand
GCCCCCTGCTGGCCACGGGCGGCGCCGCAGCTGCTCCCGGCGGGGCGCGGCCCCGGCCCCGCCTCTCTCTCTCCCGAGGAAAAGCCGCTTCCCGAGGCACTGCCGACCTCTNACTTTGTGCGCAGGGCGGGGCGCCGCAGGTTCCGGCCGGCGGAGGCTCTTGCTACGCGTGCCGGTGATCCCGGGTTTCCGCACCGCGAGCCGCCGCAGGAAAGTGCCTACAAGAGGATGGCTTTGCTTAAAGCAAGGCAGTGTGTCTCCTGTCATTTTGTGTGTAGCACAGCAGCTGTGCATCTCCCTGGGGAAGGAGGGCATCAGCTAAGGACAGCAAGCTGCCTCTGTCACCGGTGCACACTGCCTGCAATCGGCAGTGCTGAATTTTATCAAGATTTGCGTAGCTCTGATTGAAGACAAGCTGCCCCTTCCAGGAGGATGTAGAAACAACAGGGAATCCAGCCTGAACTTCCCATCCCTAGCCATTAGCAAAAGCTAGTTTTCCTTCCCAGACATTTCCTCTGGAGTCGCATAGAAACCCTGAACAATGAGCACCAAGATGCTGTCAAACGCCCCTGTTCTCTGCAAATAAAGACATCTCAAAAAGAGAGTGAGCTCCAATTCTCAGCTTCAAATGTTCACTTCTTGCTTTGCTGTTTGCAAAACATGCTCACTGCCTGAGAGCGGGAGCTGTATCACCTTCCTGCTGGGAAGAGCCCTTGAGCTGAGCGCTGCATCCTGATACCTCTTCGGCAGGAGACCTGGGAAGGCCTGGGGCAGCTCTCCCCAGCTGAGCAAACACGGGAACCTCGTCCTGATATGGGAAAATGAAAAAAAAACCAGGGCAGCTTTTCCCATGCCCGTCCCTTGCTTTATGCCTAGCCCGTGATGAAGTTACACGCACACACACGCAGCTGTGAGCAGGAGCAGGGAAGAAATTTGCTGTGCACCGATGTATGACAAGGACACAAGTGAGACAGTCCCTTAAATTACACAGAAATACTGCTCAGCTACAGCAGTGCTGTGGATCCACCGAAACAATCTGGCAGTCCTCTGTTTAAGCAGTATCCTCCTGTGTTTCATCCCAGTCCAACTCCCACTTACAGAAAGAACAGCAACACCCTAGAGCTGTTTACTGACGTGTTCTTGGAGAGGACATGATTGTTATTGCTGGTGGCTCTCAGAAGAAATGTATGTGAGATAAGATCTAAAGAGAAAATGAAAAGGAACAATGGTCATTTGGAAACAGGCTGTTCTCGAAGGGTGACATTTTCCAGCAAGTGTTGACTTGTGGGGTCAATGAGAAGCTGAGTGGTAAGAAGGTAGATACAAACAAAATACACACAATGAGAGACTTCACCAAAGTTAAAAAGTGGCTTCCTAATGAAATTTCCACTACTCCCTCGTTAAAGGCCACATTGGAAAGATCATGTGAGCAGCTTATCATGAGAGAGTTCACATCACTGTTTTCTCATCCTGATAGAAAAGAGAAGAATCCCTGCTTATTTTAAGTAAAGTTTTGAACCCAAAGGTGGAGGGAAGTCTTAAAAGTAACACCTTTGAAGAGAATGAAAGAGAAAGCATTATTGCAGTGACATCACAAATGCAGCCAGTATTTGAAATATGAACAGCTTCATGGCTGTTAAACCAGGCATTCACTGTGGGTTCTTCCTTTCCCCATTTTCCTTTTTGTATCAATCTCCTCTGGTGGCTGGGGCCCACAGGGTGCCTCACACACCGGTGATGACACATTGCACCCACCCTCCTCTGTTCTCGAAGGCACAGCGCTGAAGGAGAGGCTGCTGCCCGCTGCCAGCACAGAAGTGAAGGGAGGTGCTCACACAGATGGGCTGCAGTCTCAGCCAGGAAATGCACAAATGAGGGCAGCTAGAAACAGCTTCTAAATCCCTTCTCACCTGTGATTTGCCATTCGCCCCGCAGGCAGGTAGCTAACTCCCCTCTGAGCTCCAGGGGCTCTAGGAGGGCTCCAAAAGCAGTACAGGGATGTCATGGGCCTTTGGGCTTTGCATAAGAGTGCAAGTAAGGATTTAATGTTCACATAACCTTTATCAGCCTTCAACACTGCCAAATGACCTGCCCAAAAACCTTTAACTACATTGTATAGTACATCGATAGAGTGAGATATTTTTATTTCATTACTGGGTTTGCTGTATTACTGTCTGACATATTTCAGACTCCGTGCTTCAGTTTTCCCATCTGCAGAACAATATTTCTGTTCATCTTTTATTGCATATGACATTTTTAAAATGCGTATTTCAAGGATCAAAGCTGTGTTGAGGATTCCTAGTATGGTAGTGTTCTTTTTTTGTCAAGTACCTAGTACATTTTGGCTAGGCTGCAATCCACAGAGACATCCACTATCTTCTCTTCTCTGGTGGAATATTAGTTTCATCCATGTGGAGCTTCAGGATGTGTTTGATCTAAATGTGTGTTTTCATAGAGCATGTGCGCCACTGCAATATCCAGATGTTATGGGCAGTAATTGGGAATTAATTTGAACTAGTTATAGTAGAGTTTATAAAAGAAATTATTGAAGTAATTTGTAATTAAAATAATATACAGATACAAATTTTGAAGATAGTTTTGCTTTGATTTTAAGAAACAAGTAATAGCAAACACCAAAGTAATCAGCTTTGTTAGATTATCTTGGTTGTACTCAAACAGTAATTAAAACCCAACTGTGTTCTTTATATCACTAATGGGAATCTTCAAATTAATCAGCTGCTTTTTTTGCCTGTTTTGCAACTCAAGCTACGTAATCAGATTTTTGAAAACTGAAACGTAATTCTCTCTTTCAGTGCTGAAGATGGATGAAATGAAGACAGATGGATCTTCTTGAACTGAAAAGTTTATTGAGCACCAAGCACTTTTTCAGCAGATATACATTTATATTTTTGGCTGAGAGGTAGAGGCAACTAAAATGTGTAATAAGCCACACACTGTTGTTCAGTGAAGCTTCTGCTGATTTGAATAGGCTCTGTGTGAGGCTATTAATATGTGAAGATTACATACCCTGAGCCACTGCTTAAAGATCTATCATGTTTCCAAAAGGTTGGTTTAAACTTAAGCAAAAGCAAGGAAGTACAACAGGGCTATTTGGAATCTATCTATATTATTTTTGGTTTTTTGAACCTTAGGTCTGTGACAGGCTCAGGTCCAAGCTGCTTATGACCAGCTCCCTCCAGGACATGTGTAGCTAGCCAGGGAGGCAGACAGGAGAAGGACACTGCCAGTTAAGAAACAGTCAAGCCTGTTCTTTTATTTTATTTAGAAGTGTTAACACATCTAAAGACAACAGAGAATATCTGTGCAACACACTGCAAATGTATACAAAATGCCACTTCTGAATGGATTTTGCCTTCTTTCAGGGAAGATACATAGAAAGTAGGGGTCAATACAAGCTCTATTGGACTATCCATGACCAGTGACTGTTGTTTGACTTTAGCACCTTGTTCTCAAGGACTGTGGTAATTACCACTTTTTTTTTTTTTTAAATTACAGAAAACCTTTTGTGTTAAATTAGACAGCTAATTCACTGGGGCATGTTTAATGCGATGGAATTTGCACCCAGTTGCAGCATCTGGAAGTTAACATTGCAGAATGAATGAGTTATAGCATGAGCTGAGCCTGCAGAGACATAGGGGTGCCTGAGTGTCTCTGCTGTGAGTGCACTGTGGTCATTGTGTGTTGCCCTGGTTCTTGCAGTTGTGAATGTTTTTTACTTTCTTTGTAGCTACAATTGTGACTGCTGCTGGCTGGTCCTCGGCATACACAGCTCAGAACTAAGTCTCCAGGCATCCATTAAGTTGTTTGCCAGTAAAAAATACATTCTACTTGCTCCTCTCATGATGGATGATTTCTTCTTCATTCTGCTAGAATAAGGTATGTATTCACCAACCTCATCTAGTAGATGTCACTGTCATTGCAGGGGCATTGCACTAGATGACCTTGAAACCCTTCCAACCCAAACTATTCTGTAATTCTAAGGTTTACTTTCTTGCACCACTTCCAGATTTGTGAGCATTGCAAAATGTGTATTAGAACTACTGTAATTTGGAATACCTCAGCAGTGTGCAACTCAATGTCTTCTGTTTAGGATATGTGGACTGGAAGCCAAGCAGAGAGTGTAAGTGCATTCCAAAACAAATACATCCATAAATGTAAGTCAAGACAATTAATGCTAAGGCATAATCAATCCTATCTGACCAGTGAATAAACTCACTGAGCAGCTATCTGAGAAGAAACTGGATTTCCTCTATGCATACAAAAAATCTATTGCCTGGAGATTACAGAGCTTTTCGCCCTGTGGGTTTGTGGGGGAAATGGCCTTACACTAGCTTCATGTATGCTGCTAAAGATTTTGTACTTCCTTTACACATTTATGTTCTGTTCTTATATGAGGCAGTTACCCTAGGAAAGTAACCCAAGTGGTAAATCTGAGCAGAGAAACCTACACCTCAATTTTCTTCCACAGGAACCCTAGTGATTGCTGCTTTGCTAACACAGGAGATGAGCTGAAAAAGGAGCTTTGAGAATATGTATGAGATGATAGCAACCATTTGCACTTGCTTGGGTCAGTCCACTCTTGTCCCTTTGTTTTGATAGCTAGGTTTTCAGCGGGGCAGGATCCTTGCCAAGCCTCACTGAAGTTGCCCTTATACTGATACTTTTGTTTTGCACATTTTTCGTTCGTTGGTTTTCCTTGGGTATTTCTTTTTAAGACGGCTTCAGATTTCAATCACTACAGTATGTGAGTGTCTCAGTCTTAGATGATTTTTTTTTTTTTTTGGCTTCCGTATGATATGGGAAAGGCTTTGTGGTTTTGGTTTCTTGTTTGTTTGTTTTGTTTTCAAATCCCAGTTGCATGGGGAGAGACCAGAAGCACAGAGATCCTACAGCTCTGATTCTCCAGTACAGTGAGGTGCCCAACTCCTACGTGGCAGGAATTCTTCTGTGTGTTGGAGGGTCTAAGCATGACTTGCTTGGAGTCACACAGAAAGCACGTGGCTGACTGGGGAATCTGGACAATGAATTGGCCTCCTGTGTCTCCAGTGAAAACAGCCCTGCAGCAGCAAGAGGCGAAGACAAGCGAGCAGAAGGGTTTGGAGAGGATGCTGCACCCCAGCACATGGCCATTCATGAGTCTAAATTGATCCTCTCTTCCAGCAGGGCAGTACCTTACAGCCTGAGTTGTACTGAGAGGAGGCACTTCATTGGTAGAAATGAAAATCCCAAACAGAATTGCATTTTCAGGATTTGTGAGGCATAGAGAAAACAAAGTGTGTTCATACCAAACAGTTTTTAAGATGAATCTATTGGTGTCATTACTCCCAGTTTCTGACCCAGTGCCCACAGTGTATGTGTATGAAGTGATGAATTTTTCCTGAAGCTCACTGTTCTGACTGCACTCGCTGAAAGAATTTTGTTAATCTTCACTTTAAGCATAAGAGCACATCTGCTACAATCTTTGCACATCTTGCTTGTCCTTTTAACCCACAAAATATTCCCTTTACATTTTAATTCTGAAGACTACAGTATAAAAAAAAAAAAAAGGGCTATACCAAGTTTTCTGAAGGATTAAACATAGGAATAAAACCTTCTGGAAAATCTGACATTTTAATGGAACACGACCTTCATTAAAAATCTACTGTAAAAGCTGATCCTGCTTTATTTAGCAAAATAGAGCATTGAGTACCCTTTTATTTTTCTCTGTAGCACAAATAGCTCAAAATGAAAGCCTCTGAGCATTAGTGTGACAAGGGGGCAAAAATGCACCATCAGTCAACTGCTACCCATAGAAAACCTACAAAGAAATTTATTTAAAAAACAAACACCTTGCACTTTCAGAGGCAAAGCCTGAATGAACAACTGCTGTCTCAAAAATGCCTTAAAGTCAGGGGTTTTGTTTTCCTTAGGACCACTAAAAAAAATGAATTCCCAAATAATAAGCTCATGCATTGAGACCATTCTGCTATGAGGTGCCCAAGACACAATCAGGACTGTTACCTCTAGGTCATCAGCCTTTACAGACATTCATCCTGGTTAGACAGTATGCCATGCACTTTATTAAAGGTCTTCTTTCATCCCCTGCAATCTTGTGTAAACTGTCACTTCTCCAGAGCTTTGCAAAGTGTGAATTCAAGCATGCAAACTCCTAATGATACAGCAGGAACTTGCACCAACACAATCCAGCTACCGCGTTAAGGTCAGGCCTGGAGTTCCCTGGGATCCTCTTAGAGACACCAGGATCAGTAAATGCCCAAATAATGTGTTCATTCAGGGGTGCAATAAAAGAAAGTTCACTTGAGTGACAGGAGATACCATGTGGCTCTTTCACAGTATTTACATATATTCCAGTACTATCAAGTATTGAAACACAATAAAAGCCTCTGGAAATGAGATTGTAGGGGTCTTTTCTGCACCAGCTGAATTAGACCTGAGGTCGACAGCTCACAATGAGATCTGTAGCAGGAAGCAGAGTAGAAGCCTTACCTCCTACACCTTCCTGATAAATAACTGCGTTTCCTCCCTCCCTAGGCACAGACACCCCACATCTACCCACCCTTACCCACCCTCTGTGTGAGGAAAAGTAGTTGTGCCACTTATGCTAATTAATTTTGCCGTAGCTTGGTATCAGATACATTTAGGATGGTAACAAAACCCTAGCACAATTCTCTATTACCCCTCCCAAAATCCTCATTTATTTTGAGGATTTGTTTATTCTCTGCTTGGACATGTTTACTCAACAAGCAGCAGTGATTCTGCACTGCCAGCCATCCATGACATTTGTCACACTCTAACAGCAACTGTAATTTCCTTTCCTGCAAAGGAAGAGTTCTGGCAGCACAGCTCAGCAAGGGGGATCATCTTTTCTGCAAAAGAAACTGCCTTAGGAAGAAAATCCCTATTTTGTGAATATACTTGAGACTTTTTTCTCTACAAGAAATTCTCAAAGTTCTCAATTAAATAAAATGAAGACAATCAATGATAAATTTTGGAATAGACACAAGCTTTATCATTTTAGTATATAGCAAGGATAGAAAGAGTGGTTTAGTCCTGAAAAAGAGACTTTGGATGCTGTTTTTCTCCATTTCTCCAAATGTCTTTGCAGCCCCATGTTTAGATCCTTCACATACAATACAGGACAGTCACGTTCAACTCTTTGCTCTGATGTATATTTAAATTATTTAAAGAGCTCCAACAGGGGCAGCAAAAGAAATCTGACACACTACCCACTACCTGTCACTCCCTCCCCCCAAATAATAGTCCGTGGTTAAAGTAACTTTTAATGCCCTTTGCAATCAGCGTCACAGCAAGTGCTGGATGCAGAACTCACACCCAGCAAATGTCCTGTTCACCATCTCATGTGGCTGTGAGAGACTTGCTCCTGCCTGGATATCCCAGCATGGAGCAAAGAAACCCTTCTTGACTAAACTGGCCAAAAATATTCATATGTTCCCACCAAACACTTCTTTTGAGATAGGAACCATATTCAGTTTTCACAAGAGAAGCACTGGATCGGCTCTACCACCACTTCTTTGCACACTTGCTATTACACATAACACATCTAAAGGGAACTCAGATTGTCAAGAATTCTATTGGTCTCTGACTGGGTTTTTTTTTTTTCCTTTGTTCCCACACTAATTTTTCCCTTATCCCAGATGGGGCCAGCTTCTTCTTTCTCGCACCATCAAAGAGAAGAGCTTAGCTCCTGGGACACCAACACCCTTCAGCTTTTCACTGTTGTCCCTGCAGGAGCAGCAAACACTTTGCCATCCATTCACGACATGAACTTTCTTGTGCCCTGCATGGTGTCCATCCAGCAGGTGTCAGAGCGGTTCAAGGCCCAGCACAAGAAGCAGAGCCTGTAATCTGGGAACTTCATCCATTTTTTTAATAAAAGCTTTGTTCACCCTCTCTTCCTGATTTGGCAGTCTATAGAAGACTCCTATCACTCTGTCTCCTTTGTCACTTCCCTCCTGATCCCATAAACTGTTACCATCCCTTCCACACCAAAGCTGCAGGCAGCACTGGAGTCACAGGAGCGATCCCACAGCATCCTGGCACGAGCACTGCTTCAAGAAGCAGCTTTGATGCTTTGTTGCCACTGGGCAAATGTCTGACTGCCCAAAGGGCTTCCTTAAGGGATCTCCTGCTTTTTAACTGTGACCCAGAGCTGATCAATCTGGTAACTGCTCTGACAAAGCCATGCAGAGGGATGGCTTCCCTTACACGGCAGTAATCAACTTCTCTTAGATAGGTCATTTTTTAGACAAGCAGCTCCTACAACAAACGGGAGATGGTCTGATGAAGAACAGACTAAATTTGCTCATCCTGTAGCTGCTCAAAATTGCTTTCAAGTTGTGAAATAGCTTTTTAAAAGAGCATCTTAATCCACTGTTTGGCATTGCAAGTTTCACACATGGACCATCTGCCTCTTGTTTACCCTCTTCTCTCATGGTCCTTCTCTTTCATTCTCACCTCATATTAAATTTCTGGCTGAAGATATGCTGAACAGTTGGTCCAAACAGCAGAGCCACCTGACATCTGTTTGCAGAAAACAAAGCTAATCAATTGACAACTCAAGGACCAGACCTTTTGAGTTTTTCACATACACTTCTGAGCAGCTACTGACAGCAGTGTTGCCAAAAAAATCTGGCCATAGTGCTTTATAAGAGTAATGTCTCATTAATCTGAGAAAACGTTTCATGGCTCTGTACTAAGCTCTCTTGAGCATTACAGCTATTATACTACTACCAGTATTAAGGACTGTCTACAAGTCATTCCTTCTTCATATCCTATGGATATTGGCATTGTGCATCACCCACAGAAAACAAAGGTCATTTTATATCGTAGATGATGTTGTATCTAATCCTAGTGAGCACACATAGGCATAGCTACAGCTTTCTGGTGTCTCAAAAGAAGTACCAAGGCATACATATATGCCATAGGAAAAGAAGCCTTGGGAAAGTATTTGTTCATAGCAGCTTTATAATACATCATTAATTTCTATGTAGTATAAGGAAAAATGTTCAGAAGTTCCTAATGAGATGTAGAATACATAAAAGAATAGAAGAGTAGAACCTAAATTTAGTCCTGGGTCTGACTGCTCTCACAAATGACTGCCTGCACAGCAGGTACTTCAGCTACAAAGCTGACAATACACTTGGCAAGACTCTTGGGGACTGAATTACTTGGTAAGGCTCAAAGCCAACACGAGTGTCACAAGTAGAGCTGGAGTTGCCTTCCTTTACTAAAGTAAACGTGTATTGCCACCTACTGCCTGCACTGCAACATTAATGCAGCAAACTGGTGATTGCAAGTGTACAAAATCAACCACCTGTGTTCCCTCCATATGAAAATTAAATACAGTAATAGTAGAATAATTAACAGTTTCCACCTTTTTTTTTTCATTGAGGAAATGATACTTAATAATGTTTTCTTCTTTTACAAAGTGTATCAGTAAAAACAGATTTGTACATGTACAGGTTCCATCATGTGGCTGTATTTGGCTGTGCTAAAGGGTATAATGTGACTATTAAATAGAGTATAATAAGACTGTTCATAAATGTAATTAGTGTTCTGGTCTGCCTGTACCCACCTCTTTTCTTAGACACACAAGATGTCTCAGGCAGGAGGACCTATTTTTAGTCTGACTAAAGCAGAAGAGATTCCAATCACTGCCTGGGTGTAGATACTAGAAATACAACCAGATTTAAGCAAGGCTGTGGTCACAGCCTACCTGAAGAATGGTCATGCATCAATAAATCTATTGTATCGTTTCTGCTGTTAGCAATCAATGAATTTAATTGCACTAAAAGCGCTGCTAATTATCATAATTATGGAGCATCAAAGCAGACTGGTATCACATTCTGAAGAAAAAAATTTTATGAGCACAGTTAATCAAATTTGCAATAGTACTTTTTTCCAGGAAATCCAAACAAGATTGGTAAATTATAAAACAAATTGCATTTGATTCTGGTCCAACCCTAGGTTTGCCAGAAAAAACCCAAGAATTACCCAGGATGAAGAAAATCACCTTCATTTATATTGGCTCTAATTCTGCCACCTCCCTCCAGCTGATTGTTGCTGTATCATATGAACATTATTCTACCAATTGAGCCAGTAAAGGGCTTTTTCAAAGCTTTTATGCAAATTACATGACTTAGCTTTAAAAAAAAAAAAAAAAAAAAAAAAAAGTACAACTGTCGTTTGCCTAAATTTATATTGAGGTCAGAGAGTGCTCACTGAACCTGCACTGAGTGAATGGATAAAGTGATTAACCTTTGACTGCTGAATGATGGTGAATAGTTGCAGAAAGGAGTTTCTTAGTTAAGTGTAACCAGAATCACAAGGGAATGTTTTTCACACTTCCTAGATTAGAGCCTATTGCATCGTGTTGTAAAGTAATTTTACCATTTGGCTTAGTCTGCAGTAAACTGAAATGTCTCTACTCAAAGATGAGATTGTCTATAAAGGAGCTAAAGATACAATAATTTAGGTGTATTGACTTCATGTGTGCAGCTGATTTCCTTACATTTATAGATTGTTCCTGTGCAGACCTCCCCTCTTAAATTTCATATGTCTTCACATTTCATTAGTGTCAAGCATAATGCAGTGAAGGAAAATTACATATTCAGCAGAAACCCCTATTGGATAACTACATAAATGTTCTCTTCAAAAATTGGCAGCAGCACTAACCATTTCTAGTGGGACTCATACAAACAAGTAGTCTCAAACAAACATCTGCTCAACTTTCATAAACAGAAAACTGCTCAGTCCTTTCCTGCAATTGTTGGGATTTACTTTGAGGATTTCTATTGAAAATAGAAAATGTAGCCTTAGGTTAAGAGAGCTCTGAAGCCATTCTTCAGACAACACTTGGAGAATGAGCAGTTGACGTCAGCTTATCTTAGAAAGCATCTGTAAAAACATCTGTGAAGGATAAGCTATCATGGGTCCCTTACAATTTTAGGTATTAGACCATCTCCTCTGAGAAACTACAGTCTACTCAAGTACTACAGTAATGTGGAATTACTGTAGCCTCACAGTTTGCCTCTTTACCAAGTAAAGTTAAGGTTCTGGAAAGAGAGTAGAGTTAGATTAGATATTAGAAAAGAATTCTGTACTGTACAGGTGGTGAGGCACTGGAACAGGTTGCCCAGAGAAGCTGTGGATGCCCCATCCTTGGAAGTGTTCTAGGCCAGACTGGATGGTGTCCTGAGCAAACTGACCTAGTGAAAGCTGACCCTGCCATGGCAGGAGGTTGGAACTTGCTGATCTTTAAGGTCCCTTCCAACCCAAACTATTCTCTGATTCTATGACAGCTCTGCTGCAGCATTTAACTTGGCAAGCAGCAGTATCCAAAATACTTCTTTTAGGATGAAAAAATATCTATTATTTTTTACCTTGGGAGTCTATAATACAGGTTCCTTTTAATCTGTCTATGCCATACTTCTGTTTTAATCTCTTCCCTGTGCTCTCTTGCCCTTTGGTAACTTTGCACAGCTAGGAAAGTTACCCGTTTCAGGTAACTAAGGTTGCAGATTTCTGGCAGCTGGACAGAAGTTTAACACAGCGCACAGCATGGCAAAATGTGGTATTTAAGCTATGTTGAGAAAGAAGTGCTACCTTCTGTATCAGTACAAACGCTCTTTAAAGAGAGATGGTGGGGGGAACAGCCACTGTGTGCTGGAATTCCCGTGAAAACTAACCTGGGAGCAGCCATGGGGTGGCGATCTCCATTCATACAAGCACAGCCTGAACACAACACCGAAAGACTTGCACAAAATAAGTATATCCAGTCACTTGCTCTTCATCCAAATCTGTGGCAAGGTAATCAATTCCTTTTCACTCAGCTAGGCTGATGTTAGCAATGTTACTAAGACCTACAGGCAGAGAAGTCTGTTTATACACCATGCAACAAGGAGGCTTTTCAAGAATATTTATTAAAGACTTCAAAAGGATTCAAGGAGAATTTAATAAACTTTAATAGTTTAAGGTACATCCAGTGGCACAATGGGTAATGGCACTTTTTAAAAAGTGATCAATTTTATATTCAGATTCTCTTTGCTCTTTCAATTCAAACTTGTACACTATTTTCTATTTCAAGTTCTTTTTTTTTTTTCAGGCATCAGGTTAAACTTCAGGGTAGCTACTGTAGAACAGGTACAATCATAAGTATTTTATCAGGTAGAGAAACTGTGTTGTAGTATTAGAAATGGCATTAGAATAAAGGAAGACCAATTTTTACAAATTCAAAATATTGTCTCTCAGCCATTGTGATAACCTTGTAATTTCTAGTCCCCAAATTTGATTTGGATGAGTTTAATAAAGCAGGAGGTGAATTTCATTCAGGTTTGTCACAATCTGAGGTCTCTGTGCATAAACAGGAGCTCAGGCAAATATGAGTCACATCAGCAAAACCACAAACAAATAAAAACCACAAAAAAGCACCTTGAAAATATTTCAAGTTGCAGCTCTACATTTTGAAACCACACTAAGTTTTCCAAGTACTTTCCATCTTCAGACCCATTTGAATTAAAATTCACTCTGTGAAAGAACAGAAGACATCAGAACAAGAAATGACAACATACGATTGTGTGGGGACAGGTCACCTCTGATTCACTTACAGCACTACAGTATTTTATACAAACGGTGAGAAATGCTTCATGTTACACTTCAAACTCATTGACTTGCAGGAACAGATTTCAGACTTGCTTGAATCGTCACCAGTTCCTGTTTGCCAGGGGACATGAAAGTGCACACATGGAGGCACATAAAATTAGCTAAAGCTCTAACATGTTTCAATTCCAAAGGTTTTACTTATTCTGTGTCTTTTCAGTCACTAGGAATTTCCCTCGCCTTTCTCTGAAGATTAAAGCAAGCTAACTATTTTTATTAAATTCTGAGACTATATCCAGCTTCTAAATTTCTTCAAAGGGAACTTCCAGCTGATAGCTCAAGCATAAAAGCCCAGAGAACACCCAAAGGTGCCCCTCTGGGAGCTGCTGGACACTGTGTGTTGCTGCATTTGGACTTTTAGAAGATCTGTACCTCTGAGAAATAAGAAATACTCCAACAATGTGTATGTAGCTAATCCCACCAGGGAACTGGTTTTTACCAGCATCCTACAGTTAGGGATCACGTTGAAAGCAGCAGAAAGCTTGAATTACCCAGTCAGACCCGAGTGTTTAATTTTTGTAACGCTCACAAATTCTCAGATAAGATTTTTGGTTTTGGCTTATCCACACAATAAAGTTAAAATACAGGTAAAGAAGTGTGTAGATTTATAGGCTGTTATTGATTGTACTCTTGAAGTTGCTCTTCATATGTTCTGGGGTCAGCTCCTTGATACAGTGTTCTGTAGGTGTTCAAGCAGAGAAATAGCATAAGATCTCTGGACAGTTATTGAGTTCACAGCTTCATTTACTGTGCAGTGACTTCTCTATGCAAACAAGCTCTATGGCTTGAGCAAGATCAAGGGAAAAGTGTGTCTAATTGACAAGTTACCAAGGGACTGGAAAAGAATGGAAAGAAGTGAAAGTTACAACTGATGTGACACAGAAAGTCCTGATGCTCGGCACTGAGCAGCACTGGCACCAGGCACAGAAATGCACATGGTGTTATGTCCTATGACATCTCCTGTGTTTGTGGGGAAAGGAGAATAGGCCTGGAAATATTCAGAAAGGCTCAGAACAGCTTAGTCAGGTTAGTCTCACTAGTTTCAGTTATGGCAGAGGTTTTCAATGTGTGGTCTGCAGAGCACCAATGCTCTGTGAAATGCTGGAAACAAGTCTGCAAATGTATCTGAGAAGAGTGAAACTAATAATGTTAGGAGGCTGCAGCTTATCCTCCGGTCTGATCTTCCACTGGGGAAGCTGGTGAAAGTCTGCAAAGCAGCGCTTCTTGGCTGGGGAGGGGTTCTTACAGGGCACCTGGAGACTTCAGTAGCTGCTTAAGAATAACCTATGAAATACCATAAATAGGGTCTGCATGAATATGGTCACCAGACAAGCAATTCTGTATTTGCTGTGTGGGGTCAAGAACACAGACAGGAGCCAGTGTTTTACAGATAACTTCTTTCTTATCCATTCCCTAGCTTGCTCTGAGCTTACATCCACTCCCTGTGGCTTTGTCTACCTGTATTTTGTCTACCTGTTGCACCATTACAATAAAAAAGGTACAGTTTTACAACTGCTGACTTTACAATCTATACAAGATCCCTCTGACCAGGCAGCTCTGTGTCAATGGATAAATGAACTCACAGCAGACATGCAAACTTCAAATAATGCTTCAAAAAGTTTCTGGGGGGGGGGGGGGGCAAACTAGGGGAAA
>VZRZ01002084.1:54477-80823 GCA_013398175.1 Climacteris rufus | reverse complement strand
GGGGGGGGGGGAGCAAACTAGGGAAACCTGAATATATTATACCTCTATTCCTACATCAATTTCAATTTGTCGTATCAGATTATGTTGCACCTGGATGTTTGATGTTGTGAAGGATGATTTAAATTAAAGTGCAGCTTATCTGTTATCAAAAACCTTCACATTCCCTCAGACTCTTGAGTGCAAAGATCATATCTTTGACTTTCTTAAAGTGCCTGAAAAAGAGCCCAAAAAAGCCATGAGAAATTCTAGTATTATCTTTGGAACCAATGATGTGATATATGAAGTGAAATAACAATGAATATATAAGGGAAAATTCTCTATGTTTGAGGACAAAATAATAAAAGTAAATGCAAACATAATTCCATTTTTTCCATGAGTTCAACCCACACACTGAAGCAATATTTCCGCTAAGCTGATGTCATGTTCAAACCATAGGCAAAAAGTTTCAATGTCAGAAAGAGAAAACTGCAGTTTCCAGTCATTAGATTAAAAACCTGACTCTGTAGTTCATTAATCTATGATGAATGTTTTTGTAGCAGCCTGGAGCTGCTGCCTGGGGCTGCTTGTGAGAAAGTCCTTCTTTCCCATGGAAGGTATGAAAAACAGTAAGATTTGTTGTTGTGAGTCCGGGTATGATATGTTTTGAATTGGGTGGTGTAGAGCCCAGCCAGCCATACCAGGGGGTGGTTGGATTTTAGCAAATCGTCCACCCAGGTTCCCACTGTATAAAATGGGAATAGGACAATAAACGGAGCTCGCTCTCTGCTCGCTGCGGACCAAGCTGCGTTGCCGTGTCCTTATTGCTGCCATTGCGATGTGTTTTTGCTTGCTGTAAAAAAAAAAAGCTCTGCTTTAATCTAGTGTTTCTAACTATTAAACAATCTGCTTTAGTGTACTTAAATCATGTTGCTGCTGGAGACTGGAACAAAAATCACTCTAAATATGAATTATTCTGTACAATTGGCATGTTTAGAGTCCTGAAAGCTTAATCCTTACATTAAAAGACCTAATCTATCCCAAAATTCTCATCCTTGGGGTCAAAAAACAAAAGGAATTTAAGAACTCATGGAGCATGATATGAACACTAGCATATTGAAAATGTAAAAACATGATCAGGTGCCCGTAGAGACATGAAGCAGGATAGTAGTATATCAAGGTGCTTTTTGACTTTTCATGTGTTATCTTCATTAGACAACTTTGTAAAAAAGTTTAATAGGAAACTATATTGTATAAATATATTATGCAGTGCAACATTATGGGAATGATTTTAAGTTAAGGATTTTATCCTTAAAAATATGACTAATGTTGTATTCCAAAGTATATTCAGGTAGTCTGTAGAGTGAAAGCACATAAAGTGAGAGGAAAGGATCTTGCTATACTAGTAATGAATTAAAAAATGTCTCATGGGTTCTTGATTTGACTCATGCAACTTTTGGTGAAATCAGGAGCAGAAAGGAAACAGAGACCACTCAATTACTCCTACAAACTTCCCCATTTTCCTGCTTTTTGGTCTTTTTTTCTTTTTTGAGTGAAATGTAGTTCTCTGGAAAAGGCCATGGAAAGAACATGAAAGCATCAAGCATCTTGATGATTCACACTAATCAGGGACTCCGTCTTGTGGCCACCTCACAAGATGAGGGCTGAGGGCACCAGCCGAGTCACATGAGAGCTCATCATGCACTCACATGATATCCCCCAAAATCTTCACTAAAGCTAAATTCTTCTCTTCCCACAGTTCTGGAAGGAGTGCAGCACCAGGCTTGACTTGTAAAAATTTAGGCTGAACTCAAGAGGATCTAGGTGGTTTTTTCTTTCCACCTGTGATTCTTGGGATAATTTTTCATGACGCATTGATGAATTCCAGAATCTCATGCAATAGTAGTCTTCTAGCTAGGAATATAATTATCTGGGAGAAAAATGAAAGGTGTTTTTCACTTCCTGCAATTACCTACAAAGCAAATGACTGCTTCCACTAACAGCTTGCCACAACACAAGACCCGCGCTCAGCCCCTCAGTAGAGGGATGTGATTGACACCTACACAGGGCAGAGGCAAAGGACAAATTGTGTGTGCTGCTGCTGCCTCTGAGCAGGAATCCTGGGGGGCACAGACTGAGCACAGGACCCCTGGCAGGGGGAATGTCGTGGATTCAGGAGTGGATTAATAAAACTGAGTGTCTCACAAAACTGTCTGCTCTTAGCAAAAAGAGAATAGGGAAGAGCGGGCAGTGAGCAATATCAGAGACAGGGGACAGACACAGTGTCTGACACTTAGAGCATCACCCTTTACACAGAGGGAGTGGGATGTTGTTGCCTGGGAGCTCTTGCAGTGGGATGCTGAAGGTATGCACAGAGCAGGCTCTTAGCAATCCCAGAAGCATGTGTATTTTGCCTTATGTGAGAGAAAAACTGTAGCTCAGGTTATGCTGCCATGGAAGCACAAAAGAAACAGAAAATGGAGCAAAGCAGTTCTCCTGTGAGATTGACTACTCTTTATTTAAAGGTGTTGGTCAACAGACGCAGTTCTGTTGTACTTACACAGCAGTGCAGCTGCTAGCACTCTATTTCAGGTATATTCAGAACTCGGTAAGGACCTCCTAGTGTCTTTCCCAGTCCTGTTTACACTACTCATAGGTGTGGGAGATGTTGTGTTTTCTGATCTCATTTTTTAAAAAACCTCTGGAAATTTATTTATCCACTTACTGTGCCCATTCTAAGCAATTGTGGGCAATTGAATGCACTTTGAGAACTCCTGAGAATTCTCACTTTTGAAAAGCCACATACAGAGCTTCTCACTGGAGGAAAGTTACATTTTAGCAGAGATATCAGTTGCTTAATAGCTGTGTTTCATCATAGAAAATGGGGCCACAGAGAGCTGAGATATAAAGGAAGTCTTTTAATAGCAAAGCAGAAGGAAAGCTGGGAATTGCTTCAACCCACTAGTGTGAAGGCTGCATCTTTTTTACAGTGAAATCAGACATAGCAAGTTTATTCTATGCTTCTATTCCTTACTGGTTTCTTTAGTCACTGTATTTTCAGTTACTTCAATGCCCATTAGCTTATTTTCCTCTCAGATGAATTTGTTTCAAGTTTTGTCCTTCATACGACATTTAGACACAGGGTATTTTTAAACATCACTTTCAAGGACTCCTAATCTATGCATTACTGTGTATGAACCCAATTAAAGACTGACAAACAAACCACTACCACTATATGAATCCTCTAAACACATTTCCACTTGTGCCATTTCTATCACTTTCATACATATCTGTGGCCTACTACTGCTCCTGATGTGGGAAATATATCCACTACCACACCAAAAGGGTACATTATGCATATATGTAGGTTATGGGTTTCTTTTTTAACATAAGAAAGGAAGTTACTGGAGTAACTGGTAATACTGGAGTTAATTACATATTCCTGTATTCATAATCTTAATATGCATGATAAATAACTGCAGCTATCATGAGATGTGTGTCTGTTTGTCAAATTACCATGTTTTTCAATGCAATAGTATACACAGTTCCTAGTCCAGGCAGAACTAGATATAAGCATTTCACTATTGAGTACAGTGACCAGAATGAAGAGACTGAACAGCTCAGCTTCATTAACTTACCTTTCATAAAGCTTTTAAACCATTATTATGCTTTTATCAGTATCAATTTTCAGCAAATCACTATTTCATTTAAACTGGAAGGAGCTGTAAAAATATAAGAAAGAAAAATGACTTTCCTGAAAGCTGAATTGCATATCCGTGCAGATGACAACACATGCTAACATTCATGAGCTTCCTGCTCTCCTGCTTCCTATTCTTTTTTATTCTTGCACAATTTTCCTCTCAGAATTGCCTCTGACATAAGCTTAACTCCCTGTAATGGTTGTTCTGTTTATCCTTTGACAAGATGCAGTGCTGAGCTACAGAACAGCAGCACCCAGGGACTCTGTGAACTGTGACCAAACAGCGACAAAGGAGAAACAACCCCTGAACTTTTCTTCACATCAAGTTTCACCCAGCTTTTTCCTGTCACCAGTTCCATAATCCTGCCCTTCATTCACAATGTGTTCATCAGTGTTAGAGGTTCATATTATTGACAAGAATATGCCAGAAGGAGAGATGGAGCATAGGCAGATGTAGCCCAGGAAATCTCAGGTGTTACTCTCTCAGACTGCCTAGTGGGATTCCAAACCACCTCCTGTTGATAAATGAATATAATTGTCACTGATACCAATGTGAGCAAACCCACAATTTCTGTTCAAATAGTGGAGTTAAAAATTAAGCTTTAATGTGTGATTTTGAACATATGGAAATTTTACATCATTTTAGCACTTCTGTGTTTTAGAGATAACATAATAACACCATATATGCACAAAAGATGTGTTTATAAATATAAAATAAACATAACTCTCTCTCTATAGACAAATAAATAAGAATATAAATAAATATAAAAATCTTATAAATATGCTTATATGTCATATACACATACTTTAATTTTCCCTTGTTTCACAACCCAGTTCTTTAATATATTTCCCTTTTCTCATTAAGATTTTCCTTGCAACATATTGTCCTGTTAAAACAAATTGAAAGAATGTTGAAGGAGTAAATGGGAGGAGGCTTTTTGCTCTTTTTCATATTAATTTTAATTTCATATAACTAACACTGCAATTAAAGCACTAAAGCCCGGGATGCTCTCGAGGTAGCGACAGTGCTTTTATGCGTGCGGGATCCCTGCCGGGGTGAGTTGTATAACTCTCCCAAAGGACAGAGTCCCAGCTACTGCAGATAACCTGTTTCTGCTGGCTCCTCTGGGATGAGAGTTTCCCCAGGCGTGGTGTGCTAGCGCCAACGAGAATAAAAGGCTTAGACAGAGGACCCTTCTCCGGGATAACAGCCATTTATTGTGAGTCCAGTGTTGCATTGTGAGGGTCCAGAGATATCCAGGTGGCTGAGTAACCCAGAAGAAAGAGCCAGGAAGAAGCTCTGCAGGGCTCTTTTAAAGGGAGCTGGGATCAGGAAACACCCAATGGGGAACGGCACAGTTCTAAGTGACCAGTGGGGAAGAGCTTTCCAGGGCATAGCCATACATGGGATCTGAGATACAGGTACAGGTAACACAAGGGAAATATGGGATTTTACCACAGCTCAGGCAGAGGGTTCAGATATTGGAAGAAAAAGGCTGAGGGCTTTGCCTTGGCTTTCTTCCCACCAAAACCTGATGCTCAAAAGCAGCAGCTTCTGCCAAGCGCGCTGCTACATGCAATAGGTCGTAATTGCCCCAAATAGGCCTCCTACATAGCAAGTCATGAATTTAGCAAGTCATGAATTAAGAAAGAAATATGAAGAGAAGTAAGTTTTTTTAAATGTTGTTTTCTAATTCCTCACAGACTACTGGTCTTAAGATGAATTCTGTAGTCTGTGAAGAGCAAAAAAAATTAAGAAAAAGGTAAAGCAAGCAAGCAATAGAATAGGAGTATTCTTAAGCATAGCACTAAAATAAATGCATACAGCAGAAATTAAACTGACAAAATATAAGATGCTTTTTTTGGGGGCCCTAAGGGAGTCTAATTAACTTATTTCCAGAAATGGGATAGAAACATCATACTGATTTTACTGTCAGATATTTGGCTACAAATCAAGAGCTTCAAAAGACATTAATGGACCAAAAGGTAACAGCTGACAGTATAGCAGACAGGCTCATATAAACCGTGGGCTCCTTAATTTAAGAGTTCCTGAGGACATACTGAGAGCAGACAAATGATGGGCTGCGAAAAGGTCTCTGAAGTAAGTACCAAAGATTAATCATACTAAAAATAGATTATCAGCAATTTCCTTTCCATGTAGTAAGAGCTACCAGCAGTCTGAAAAATGAGCAGTAAGGCTCAGAAAATAGGTTACAGGGTTTGCTCTGACCTGCTGTGGCTGCTATGGGATTCAAGCCATCAGCATATCAGCATTGCGTGTAAGTACATGAAATCATTACTGGATACAGGCACACAGACTCCTCATTGTCATTTATTAATTTTTCTGGCAAGGTGATTAAAAAATATGTGGTGAATGTGCAATATTTCAGATGATGTTGCAACTGACAGAATGGGCCACATGCAAGCCTTCATTTATTTAATATTGCTTACTGATTGATGCTCTTTTCGAAGGTGAACTTAGGCTCATGTTACTTTCTATGATATTCTACTTTTGATTAGTGTTGCCAGTGCCATCTCCTACAGCAAAAAATGGTCCAGCATTTTCAGAAATTTACCATATTTAAGCCAGAAAACTGAAACTATGTTGTTTTGGTTTTTTTTTTTCTCAAAGAGGTATCAGAAGGGGAGAAGGTTGTTAATAGTACTTTGAACAGTTCTCTTAAGACAAAAGTCTTTCTAAAGGAATGATATTTATAAATGCATTCTACTGTACTATACTAATTAGATCTGATAAAGTACAGACCCTTTCCAAACATATGTACTGCAAACAGAACCATCTAAATTCTCTAAGAAGAGTAGGTTTGGGAGCAGAAATTCCAAACCCAAAATATTTCAGAACTATGAAGGAGGTACTGTGGGCTTCAGCAATACTCTACAAAGAAGCATGGAACAAGGACCACTGAATATTCCTTGGTTTCAACAAATATAACTTCAGTTTTAACATATGTAATTTCTAAATAGTCTTGTATTTTCAACTATAGCTGCTACGATTCCAGCTCTCTACCTGTTTAAATTTTTTAGTCTTTAGAGCAATAGAATATAGAAATTATGTCAGAGAGGATCCCTGGAGACCTACAAAGTCACAATGACTGCAAACCAAAATTCAGAATGATACTCAAGGACAGAACTTAATGAAAATGGCCACTGTAAATGTCAGAACATTTCAGTAAATTCCTATCTCTACATGGTAGTGTAATGACTCTAAGAGAAGAATAGAGAGGAATACTCTCAGATAAAATCACTGTGAATGTAGTTTCTGTTTCAGGAAGACAAGATTAAAAAAAAAACAGTATCACTACTGGCCTCTTTAAAGGATGACAAAATGGAATAAAAACACAATGACTCTTACTTCATGTATTCCACAGCACTACTTCTAGGGTAAGATGATATGCAAGCTAATTGTAAGGAAACTGGCTGACTGCTCAGCAAGAATAAATCTGTGTAGCTCCTCTGACATCATCCGAGTGTTGTGAAGGTGTAATTCCTCTCAGTCTGATTCTTCGACACACCTAGGGCATTTTCGGCAGACTCTAGGACTCCAGACCAGCTGAGGGAACAGCCCTGAGCAGTGCCACCCTGTCGCTCCGGCCACTGGCCGCCCGGTGGGCTCGGCAGGCGACAAGGCCCGGTGCCCCAGCGGCGCGGCTACCAAAGACCCGTCGGCTGTTCTGGGCTGCCTG
This sequence comes from Climacteris rufus, assembly GCA_013398175.1. Classification (NCBI taxonomy): domain Eukaryota; kingdom Metazoa; phylum Chordata; class Aves; order Passeriformes; family Climacteridae; genus Climacteris; species Climacteris rufus. Next base: position 73,446 of record VZRZ01002084.1, on the reverse strand, counting down.
GGAAAGCAGTCAGGGCAGGCTGCAGCAGCGCTGGTGCCCAGCAACTCGGCCAGGGTAAAAGAAGAGAGAGGGCCTCTGCTGTGCCTTCAGTCCTGGCTTTATTTCCACCCCGAAGGGCAGGGAGTGTGGTCAGAAGGGAGACAGTCAGTCAAAGGCCCCGCGCTTAACAAGCATGACTTGTTAAGTGCATGACTCTGCATAACTAATTTACTTATTTTAACCTCAAAACCAAAATTATATGAATGAAAAGCTCGATATGTATTCTTAATTTACATTTGAACAGAAGAAAGTAGTTGCTATACTGCTCCTGCATTATACCTAAGTAGAACTTTAACAACAGAGTTTCAACAGGTTTTTATCACCAAAACCAAGGGTAAGACCTACATTGCCCAGGGTGACTAACAAGCTTCAGCTCTCTTTCTTTGGCAGTAGATTTTTTATAGTACCCCACAGGCTTGTTACACTTATGACCTATTACCTTTTCTCTTTGTTCAAAGTACTAAGGTTCAAGACAGATTCTGACAAAGTATTGCAGGATTTGAGGGCAATAATGCTGCAATACTTCAATGCTGCAAATATCTACTTGCAATTCTTTTCAAGAAAAGGCTTGATGAATTTAGAGCTATGGTTTTAGCAGAGGGCACCCCATAGCAATCACATTCACTGTGATTACCTTTCTCCAGCTTCTTTTCTAGCCACAGCTAAATGCTGTTAGTCAACACAAATCTAACAGAGTCAAACGTACATCCCACAGAACGTGGAACCACCACCAGATAAAACCAAGTGCCAGGTAGCAACTTTCACTTGCCTCTTTCCAGAAAAACTTCTAAATATTAAAGAATGGTCTCCTCATACAATGGCTTTGCAATGGTAATGAGCTCCCTGCCTACACGTTCTTTCAATCAGTGTAACTGGTGTGCATGATATATCTAAACCAAGTACTTTTAAGGAAGTAAGAATACTCTGTTAGATGCCTTTTAACAGCCTTTTGGGTATGAAAGTCCAGTTAACATTTCTGGGATACCAAAACAAGGCCTGGGAAGAAATAGAAGACAAATATTTGGGAATCTTCAAGAGCTACAAGAAATACAGTTTTATGTCTCAGAATAATTCTAACCACTATGGAGACGAAAAAGCAATAGAAACAGAAGAGACAGAGAAGTGTCCCAAATCCCTTTTTACTAAGTTGGAGAACAGATGCCTTCACAGATGAGAATAGGGGTGAGAAGCATTTTTTGGTTTGTTTTTCTTCCCAAGAAGTGTAGTCTCACAGCACACACAATATAGTTTATGTTTTTGTCTCCAGAGGTTGGTCATACAGCCAGGTCTGAAAAACCATGCTGTAAGGCCAAGTTCCTCCCTGAGACGCACATGCTTAATTCCCATTGAGAAGACAAACGATAATACATCCCAGACTAGAATCTGATCCTTTTCTGTTCTCTGGTTTCCTGGCTGCTGTTAATGGGTGGAGTAGAACCAGAACACCATTTACTAGTTGTCAAAGTTCCCTGCTTACATGCCAAACTTGTGTGGAATTAATACATTTCAATGATAATGTCTCATTTATCTTTAAAAGTTTGCTATAAATTACCTCCTAATTTGGTGAAGCAAGTGCACAAAACATACAAATACCATTCACCAGCACCTTAACATAATGGCTGAAAAAAATTAGCATTGCATGAAAGCTTGAATGTATTTGAACTGGTTTCCATTAGTTTTTATATCCCCAGCTCAGTAATGCTATGAACACACTCCTTCCTGTTCTGGTGCTTAAAAGAGGGTAAATGGTACCTTGAGACCTGTATTTTACTACAGAGACAGAGAAACACAGACATTTGTGATATTAAACACGTGCTTGTGCTCAGAATGACCATGAAATGTGCTTATCCTGTAGCTGAAGGAAGCAAGGTCCCCCTCTGCCAGGGCTGCATTCTCGAGACCCATTAAGACCTCTGCCAAACTCTGACTGTGACAGACTTAGAGTGGCCCAACAGAGCACAGAGAAACAAGAATTAACACAGCCATAGATCCAATTTTATGTATATCACTGCACAAGTTTCACAGTAGCCTTCTCCTCAGAAGGCTCAGTGTGTGCCAAGTAATTCTGTCCACAGGGAACAACTAATGGGACTTGGGTCAGATTCAACCTGAAACATGTCACTGAGCTAATAACACACAGATCCTGTGGTGAAATATCCACTGTCCAGCCAAGCAGAGAACAGGAGAGGGGGCCCTTGTTAGCTCACCACCTGCAGTACATTCCCACTGTGCTGTGCACATGCTGTCACCAGGTGCCCTGGAGGAAAGGTAGTATGGGTATTGACTTGGTTTTACTGGGGAAGAAGAAGACTAAAACTTTGTAGACTTTAGAACAACCATACTCAAACACATCATTTTATTGATACCTTTAAAAGCAAAATAGATCTGCTCTGCTCTCATTGTTCAGAAAGGAAAAGGAATCTAAAACTCCACTATAATCTGAATTTTGACATTTTTTGCATGATTCACCATTTGCTAGCTGTAGTATTTTCTTACTATAAAATAATTTGGATGCTAAGAATTACAATGAGTCTGGCCATTAAAGTCTATTGTGTTTGGGGGGTTGGTGGGTTGGTTGCTTGTTTTTTTTTAATTATATCTAAAGTTTTCAAGGTTTTTTTCTGTTGGAAACTCTCCTCTGAAGATAGACTGAAGTTTTCTAGAGGCACTATAAGAGGAGATCTTAGAAAAGACAAGTTGATTTCAATTTTAAAAAGTCAGAGATAACTTTTTTTAGCAGTGTGAGAATAAAATTATGTAGATATCAGTCTGTACAGAATTTAGATACAATGGAACAGCATTTATGCAACCATGCCACTATTTTCTCATGTGGTTTACCCACTATTATGCAATTTCCAAATTTCGGTCCAAGAGCTTGAGCAAAATGGTCTACCTCCTTTTACTAAACTAGATATGGGTCTGAATATCCCTTCCCTCTGAATTCAGACCAGATTCAACATTCATTTTTATAAGCTGCCTAGTCAGAATTTTGGATTTTGATTTCTGCTCATAACATGATAACATAGGCTTAGTTCTGCTGTGGCAGGCAATTCTAATATTAAGAAAAAGTTATTTTTAAATCTCTCCACACATCTGGAAGATAGCCTGCTGAGCTGTAAAATCTGTTTCCACCCTTTGTTTCTTTTTCCAGCCCTTCAGGTCTTTCTAGAAACAATCCACACAGAGACAAGCAATGGTGTTAGGAGCAGGTTTACAAACACACTTTCAAAGTGCAGAGCATATATTCAACATGTATAATCCAAATTTAATAGGAAGATTATCTCAATATGACAATTGTAATGTTATCACTTTGATGTTATAAAATGCCTCCAAAGTAACAAAGGCAACATTTACTATACAAACTCATTTTGCAAGGGATAGCTTTGTAGTTGTAATAATCCTCTTGACAGATTTAATGGTAATTTTCAAAGCTGAAGAAACAACACTTTATTTCTTTTACTGTTAATTTGAATGGAAGGTTAAAAAAGAAAAAAATGTATTTATCTTAGTATCTCTCAAATTTCAGGAGTATTTTGTTACAGCTGGCACCTTTCAGAAAACCCTAAATATGCATTTTTGAGTGATGTGAAATCAGATAATAATTCCCTCTTTAGCAATAAAGGGAAAGTACTTTTCCACCTTTTCTCAGTCTCTGTTATATCTTAGCTACCCCCAGTGCCTCTCTGAAGTTAATGAGGAGGTTGCATCTATTCAAATTCTATCAAAACCACCAAAGTGAAGCTAGTATACCTGCAAAAACACATACACATCCACCATTTTGCTCACCCAGTGTGCCACAGGAACAAAAAATTTAACTTGATTAATTAATTAATTAAAAAATCACCTGTAGTAATAGTCATTTAAGGCTTTATATTTTTCTATGCCATGAGCAGTTTTTCTCCCATTTGGTACTATGGAAGTAATGAAAGCATAAAAGCACATAGTTTTCCTTACACTTCTGGCAGTTTTCTTTATATAATTTAGTAATGAAGCAGAGGGAGTCCCAAGTCAAAATAAACAAAGCAAAACTTTGCATGTAATTATCTTTGAGCAGACAACTCATTAATCTCCCTCTGAGACCTGATTCTCCATATCAATACCTCATAGGAAAAAAACATTCAGATTCTTGTAAAATAACAGCAAAACAGAGTGCCCTTGAGGTGAAAAATGAGCAGATGGAGATGGAAAATGTTCTATCCAAAGTTGCAGACAGAAAATTGCACATCAAATGACTCTCCAAAAGCACTCTGAAAGTTAGAAGCCTCCTATAAGCCTGAAGTGGTTATGGTCAGGATTTGGGGTGTTCTGAAGTCTTTCAGACTGACTGCAAGCAGGTTGAAAAGAGAATATGACCTGCCTCCAGTGTTTACCTGATATAGTGAACTAAAACCCAGTTGCAAAATCCTGCCACCTTTTGGATTTCTCCATCCTCTAAGAAGTGCGTTTGACTGACAAAATTTGGAGAGGAAAAATTTTTTCTAGGGATGAACACCTTAGATTTCTTGTGGTCTAGGAATGAACTGTGCCAAGGTTCTCTCTTTTGCTAAAGACTAGTGACATGGCACATCAAATGCAAGCTTGTCTGTTTATGTGTATCAATCTATTTCTATCCATAGATATATGTAAATATATGCAGAGGAGTGGCTTGAGTGCATGGGGGTTTGTCTTGGAACAGGTGACAGAAGAGCAGAGAGATATTACACTGAAGCAACCTGATTCTTTTCTGTGAAAAGGCAAGTAATCTTGGTGCCTTGTCAAGGCATAGCCTTTGCCACAATCACTTTATCAAAAAATGAGTGCCAGTAAGGCAGGTATGAAATTGGACAGAGTGGTGTCTCAAGGAGTTGTGATGAGTAGTGCACAGTCCAGTTGGCAAGCAGTAACCAGTGGCATCCCTCTCATCAATCAATCAATCAATCAGTCTATCCAACTAACTATTTATACACACACACAACCTGTATCCAAGGTCTGAGAATGGATGGCATGAGAAGAGGTAGGTTTTTCCAGAATGCAATTTGGGTATTATTATTAGTACCAGTAATAAAAATTTTCTCTGAAGATATACAAAAGTGATATTTAGTTGTTCCCTAGGTTCCCATTTTAATTTGTTTTCTCCTTCTTCCCCTGAAACAAATTTACTGCAATTGAAAGGAGTCATTTATGATTTACACAGTTTATCAGCAGGGTGTTGTGGGAGGACAGATTAGTGAGTTTTATTGCTCATGAAAGAATGAGACAAGAGAAATAATAACCCAGAGCTTTCATAGCAATGGAGAAGGAGGTAGTCTTCAGGGTGACCTATTTTGTCATTCTGAAACACTTAGTAAAGGAAGACAGCCTTCTGAGCTGTGGAGTGCCAGATATAATACAATGCAATTTCTTTGTTACAAGTCATTTATATGCATTAGGTTCTATACCAGCTTTGTTTAAGGCATTTACTTGCTGTTGTCTGTGCTGTGCTATCTTTTGAGAGAAATAAATTAAAAAATATACGCAAATGTTTTGATGTCCAGATGAGAATTTTCCCATTAGCAAAACTGATTTCCTCGTCTTCTCAAGTCACTAATAACAAAGCTACTGCAGGAAAAGAATGCCAGTTTTTCAGTCATACCAAAAAATCACTGAGTTAGGTTATGTTAGATCAGAGAAGGTAGAAAAAGGAACAGCAACATTAAGGCATGCAATGCAATGCAATCTCTTCTTATTTCAGCGAGGAAAAATATCATTAAAGAGTGTGATGCTGAGAGACAGTGTTTGGTGTCACCATGACCGTAAGTGCTGGGTTAAGTTGCCTACTGAAGGCAATGGACAATTTCTTGTTTCTCTTTGTAGGGTCTATGACCACAACCTGCAAGTCAAAATTAATATATTTTCTCAGAAAGAAATTAGAAGGTAGTACAGACCACATCTGCTGGTTTATGCTGCCATCCTGACCCCAAGTATCTTAACATCATTATCAGGCAGTACCACCCCAAAACAGGAATCCAGCCTATGCATAAACTATGTATCATCATTCCCAAGTTGTAGATTTTGTTGTTGTTGTTGTTATCAATTGATTCATCTTGGCCTGATGGTGCTGCCACATTTTCATGTGTCAGATTCCAGACTAGCACAAGCAGCAAACTGTTATGGCCAAAAAATGGTCATGGTGGGATTTCTGCTGCTGGCCTGTCTGATAAAGTCTTCAGATGCTGTAGTTGCTACAGCAAATGATAACTTCAGAGTGTCTTCATGCCTCTCTGACAACTTGTCCCCACCTTGATTGCCCAGTCGTTTTGTGTTTTGTTGAACATGAGGCTTGTTAGACAAGACAAGGACAATTTCATATTCTCAGTTGTTGCCCTGAGTTTTGCAGTTCTTGATGTTTTCATTCTTCTGTAACTGTTTCTCACACATTCTCTGTAAACATAACCATGTTTTTGTAACAGTATTCTATTATTTACATTCCTTTCTCCTGGGCAGAGAGATTTGATGGATATTTCCTTTGACCAGTGTGATTGAGGGGTGGCAACTTCTCCCTCCAATCCACTGTGGTTTCTAAGAAACATATAAAATAAAGTTTGGGCCAGTTTGGCCCCAGTTTTTGGCTCTCTCTTCAACAGGTGTCTGCGTCTTTCTTTCCTGTCAGCTTGCGACACTCAATCCCTGAATAAATCCTTCTCAGCCAGAAGTACAGGTCAATTTAATCCTCAGAGAGAAAGTAACAAAAAGAACACGTGACAAAATGTGAAAAATTATTTTTCTGATGAGGCACTTTTTCAGTAAATTAGTTGCTCAAGAAATCTGGCATAACTTTCCTATATGGACCTGAGTCATGAAATCCATGTTCAGCCATTTAGTTCCTGTCATAGAACAGGGCTCAAAGCTTGTGGGGGATGCCCCAACACAGGAACTGACCTACTCATTTGTAAATCAAGACCCCTGTTCTAGGCAAATAAAACACACAGAGTTATGAAATAGAAAAAAGAAAGCAACACATTGTGTGCAGCACAAAAGAGCACAGATTTTGCTGTGAGGTGGCTGGGATTTCTCCACTTTGAATTTCCTGCCATTCTTGCTCACATGGGGCTGTTTTATCAATTAACAGCACATGTGTGAAATAAATGTTCAATTAAATAGAGAGAACCAGCACAATTATGCACATTAAAACACAGACACTGGCAATTATTCAGTATTATAATCTGCCTCCAGAAAGCAGTGAACACTCTGTGACACAAAGACATGCAATTGTTTCTAGAGATGAGATTTTCTCCAGAGACCACTATTGTTCAAGGCAGGAGATGTAACTTTGCTCTCTTAAACAGATTGCCGTGGAGAGACAAAGCACTGCACATTGGTTTCCAATTCCAAGAGATGCAAACACCAAGTTGCGTCTCTGTACATTTTTAATTGCTCAGATTTATACTGTAAACAGCGTCGATTTCAAGAACAGAAAAGTCCATCTCCTACATAAAACTCAATGACAAAGACAGCCTTCTTTAAATTCTGAAACAAAATATTTTTATCACTCTAAAACTCTTACTTATTCCTTCCTTTTTCTCAGCAAGATGCCAAGCCTGCCCTGGGAAGTCAACAGTTCTGGATCACAACTCATCTTTTAACTTCTAATTCCCCTTCTCATTGCATTTTGCTGCTTGCATAGCCCACAGGGTCTACACAGTTTTCACTGTCCTCAGAGCTCAGCATTACTTCACTCATGCACTGGATGCCTCCCATAGGCCACTCTCCCTTTTAGAAAACTGTATATTATATGATTTATATCTAAGCTTAAGAAAAATGTCTATTTTACTGATAATAGTATTGGAAATGGAAGGCAGCTTTCTGCCAGACTCAGAATCATAAGACACAAAAGGATTCATTAGCTACTAGTGCAATTTCAAACCATGACATACCAATTTCTGCTAATTTCAGTGAGAAGATACTCAATTTCTTCCTTGTGCTGATTGAAATTAATGATAAAGAAATTAAAATCCAAATTACTGAGCAAGGTAGATGATTGATTCAACTTTCTGGAAGGGAGCAGTTTACCTTTTCCATTTCCTATCAGAACGCTTTTGTCAAGATATGATCAATGGAAAAAGACCTCCTCCTTTCAGGCTTTTTTTCCAGAAAATGATGATTATATGACTCAGATGGGGTTAAGGTGCAGAAACTTTGGGAACCACAGTCATAAAGGACAGAGTTACTTGGAAATTTTGTGTAAATGTACTTCATATTTGCCCTTCACATACTCACAGACCCACAGTGGGAGAGCAGAATTGATGCTGTAAGAAGTACAGAGAAAGATGAAGTCAATAAACATTTCCAGTCCTCAGTTTCATCTTGAAAGCTTCTGAAATCCATGCACTTCATCTGGGCACTACTGGCTTGCAGGAGGTGGCATTAGAAAACACTTGTTACAATGAGACTGAGCCTACACCACTATTTTGCCCACATGGATCTAAAATGTTTGTAGGCATCTGTTCGCTAAGGAATATCCCAATGTCCAATCCCTCCTGGTGGCCATTTACACAGGAACTGTGATTACACAGCACAAACACAATTACAGAACAGCCACAAAGAGTCTGTAATTCCACCCAACCGAAAATGGACTTTTCTCTAGCAAGGCAGGATCAACAGTAACTCATTCTTATAAACCAACTGAAGTTAATACGCATGGTCAGGAATGATGATACACAAAGACATGGTGCCCAGTAAGATCGCACTGAGGCCGTGGTTGTAACTGCTGATATGAATCTGGTTTAGTTACTAGCACTGTAGAGCTCTGCAGACTACATCACACAGCTCATTTCTATACCTGGCATCCATTCAACCTGCATGCATACTTATCCACCTCCACCTGTCTGCTTAGCCAAATCAGCAATGGAAAGAAAAAAAAAAAAAAGCCAGGCAGTATATAAATCCATCTGCACTGAATACAGAAAGTTAATATTAAATGCTGTGCAATGGAGAAGTACTTTAGAATTCAAAATGGAAACACTCCCACCTAGAGAAGCAGGGAGTTCAGTCCACAGTAGAAACAGAACAACTGAACACTATTACATGTTTGAGCACAGCAGGATCAGGACCATCAGGATACAACATTTCCAAACAAAATCAGCAGGTATACAGCTATCCACTCAATCCTACCATCAGTCAGTACTGTCTCCTACTCTTAGCCTACAATGTCTGTTATCTTCAAGTCTATGTTATGGGGTTCCTGCTTCCTCAAACACAATGGCATCAAGGTCCCAGAGTTTATTGCCAGGGGATGTAAATGAAGATACAGAGGAAGCACCTACTCAGTTGAAAAATAAATTTCTTTTCCCAGAATAAGAATTATTACATGAGCCAGTGATAAAAATGTAAAAAAACAATCATTATACTCAAGGGATAATGATATCACTCTTTTTCTCCTCAAAAGAAAGGTAATCCTCAAGCTGAAGTTTAAAAGATTTCTCAGTCTTGGCATTATGACACAGAGCCTGGCAGTATTTGAGTGGGACAGAGGGGTGGTCTCTCCTTGACAAACACTGCATTCAGACTGGTACATTTTATGCAGCTGTAAGTAGGAGAAGGTGTGGATTTTGGTCATATTCTGCTTTCCTGTAAGCTTAAGAGTAATGCATCTGAGTTGTGTTGTTTGTCGTAACATGTTCTTATAATGAGCCACATACAACTCGTCTTTTCCTGATATGGGGAAAGCACCAGTTATTCACACTGCCTAAGTCCTGCACAGCTTGAACTCCAAGTTTTTCCTAGAACTGTAACCAGGATGGAAAGATTTGCAACCAAGGTATTGAGTTTGGTAAGAATTAATTATGTATGGAATAATTAATGTGTGTGAGAAAGAGAGTACCAGAAGAAACAGCAGAACAGGGGTTAAAAAAATAACATAATGAAGAAGGCAGTTCCCAGTCAATCACACTGAGGAATGTGTCAAACCCAAACAACACACATGGTGATAAGACCACAGCAGAAATTACTCATTAGTGTAAGATGTTCTGAGAACAGAAGAATAGATGGCAACAAGGCTGCAGAACATCATGCACACCATTCCCTCCTCTTATCACAGCAGGAGGATAAACACTATTCCTAAATGGACACAAAATATTTGTTTAAAAAGTAGTTTGTCACTGCCAATCATGAAGAACTCCAGAGCTGTGACAAAGACTCAGTAGCCAGTTTCCCTGGTCCTTTTTGTCACACACAGTGCCAGACCACTCAGGCACACTTGGTGCTTGTGGTAAGTGGAAGTCAGAATGAATGTGAGTAAAATCAACTTACTCAGAGCTTTTGCAAGCAACTTTCACCTTTCCCTTCCTTTTAGATCTGATCTGTTTTGCCACATCACTTACCAACAAGTTTCTCTGTATAATATCTATACTAACGCTGTACAGCCACATCCACAAGGGTGACCTGACTTATGAGCTCAGAAGAGTTAAAAGAGTTCAGAAGATTTTTAACCAGATAATAAAGTCATCTAGAAATTAATATCCATCAATATAACCTTACTAACTTCTTTTTCCATAAGGATTTTTTCTTACAACAGATATTCCTCAATATTTCTTGCGCAATGGGAAAGAGCAGAGCTTTTCCATCTTCCTGAGCTCAGGCCACAGGTAACTGTAGGTGAAATGAAAGAACACTTGCCAATCAGGCTGAAACATTGATTGTTTTTGAGCTTTCACTATCTGTCTGAACTAGTTTAGAACCATACTTTGCATTCATGGCAACAAACTGCTTGTTGGTGGTGTCAAAAGGAAGTTCTGAAATATTTCATAAGTTTTGAAACAACAGCTATTATTTTAACAGAAGTGATTTTCCAGTTACTGTGGTAGGCACACCACCCCATGTGATTGCAGACTGAAAAGTGTAAAAACAGGATATTTCAGGAGCTCAAGCTTCCAGGCAAGAAACGGAGCATTGTGGCAGAGCTGCTGAAAGCCTCCTGGAGAGTTTATGGTGAGAAAATAACAAAGCTCTTCAAGAAAAAACTGGGAGGTCCTCTTTCTCTGAAAGTTGCCATGCAAAATTTAAACATGGAAACTTCTTAATGAGCACTGTTATTGTTTTCTGTTTGACACAGAGGGTAACAGAAAGCAGATGTTTCTGCACAGCCATCTTTAAGGAAAGGAAAGGAGAGGAGGGACAGACGAGAGAGAAAGGCAGTTGGACATAAACACTATGGCTTCAGAGTACAAATTTATTTACAATATGTACAGAGTTGGGAAGAGGAGAAAAAAAAGAAGCAAAATTATTTTCCAAGAGGGACCTTAGGCATACATTTAGATTTACACTTCATGTTAGTAACAGATAGATGTTAAACAGATGTTTATTGTAAAAATATCCATAATAATACATCTCCACATATAAGCTTAGGAAATATGTGGCTCACATGCAAAATTTAAAGGAGAGGAATACATGTTGGAGGAAAAAGTTCCCAGATAGAGTGGTTAAAATCAAAGAGATGGATGTCTACTCAGAAATGCAAATCATAGAATCATAGAATGGTTTGGAAGGGACCCAAAAGACCCTCCAGTTCAAACCCTCGTGCCATGGGCAGGGACACCTCCCACTAAACCAGGTTGCTCAGAGTTCCCTCCAGCCTGGCCTTGAACACTTCCAGGGATGGGGCATCCACAGCTTCTCTGGACAACCTTTTCCAGTGCCTCACCACCCTCACAGAAAAGAACTTTGTCCTAACATCCAATCTAAATCTCTCCTCTCTTAGCTTTACTCTTCCCCCTTGTCCTTTCACTATCTGTGCACATAGAGCATGGCTCTCCTTCTTCTTTTATGATTCTCCCTTTGAATATTTGAAAGCCCCACTGAGGTCCCTTGGGAGCCTCCTCTCAAATGCAGGAGTGAGATTAAGTGCCACTCTGGCAGACACAGTGACATGAACCAAAAGTGCTGAGTGGTGAAAGATGTCTGCATCACCCAAGGAAATTAACAGTGATCAACTCCAAAAGCCTGCAAGGATTTCTAGCCCTTGGAGCAAGATAGCAGATCAGTTTCAAGAGGACTGTCTTGATTATGCAAGAAACACAGCTCAGAAATCTACCTGGACCTCAGCTGGGACCAAAGACAATGATTACAGTTTGCAATGCACCAACACAACAAAAAATTAAAGGTGCCCACTTGTAAATATGAAACTGTATCCACCAAATGTTTATGTGAACAGTAGATATTGAAAAATTAACTAAGTATTATAAAATATTGCATATTTAGTAATTTTTTCATTTGACTTAGTTCTGCATTACTTCTATTTTTTTCAGATTTTCTCTGGATTATCTTAAGATTTGTATTAGGGCAAAAGTATTCTTAACATTTATGAAGAAAAGAGGTAAAGGACATTGACCAAATGTTGAGGGAATTCAGACAGTTCAGCTGAAGAGTAAGAACATGTCCTCCAAAAGTTTCATTTGGCATTTCAGCATCATGTTTGACTGAACTCCAGACTCCTGAATGATTCCTGCATGGCTGCTGGGAAGTGGAGAGAGCATTAACATAATAAAATCTCTGTGAGGCTCTTCCTTTCCAAGTACAATTTTAATCAGAAAATGTTTGCATGCTTTTTCTCTTTTTCTATCTTATAATTCAGTGAGGGTGCAGGAATGTTTGGTTATTTTATAGCCAGCTTTATAAGCATTGGAAGATGCCACAAGAAGGTTTACAAAGTGTGTTGTCCTAGAAAACCATTGAGTATTTAGGAACTGAGAGACATTTTTGCAGGAATTCCTAGGACCCCAGAAACTTAGGAGATATTATTTATTTTGCCTTGCTTTGGCCCCATACTTTCTTTTTTCCCCCAGTAGTTCTGAGCCAAATCAGAATGAGAAAAAATGCAAAATATTAATTGATTGTTTCTGTTCTGCCCGCAATAAATATGAATAAAAAATTGAGCATCCATGAGAGCAATGCATCACAATACACTCACAGACAGACACTTCTTCTGGCCTAATGTTTGGGAGGGCCCCAGTAATATCAGCAAAGATCCAGGAACTAATTACAAGAATCTGACTGCAGAAGTGAAAGATTAATATCACAAGTGTAGTGTCTAGAGGTGTATTAGTGGGTTTGAATAAGTGAGCATCAGTGGGTGACTTCAAAGCCAAGAGTTAGAAACTAGATATCCCAGAAGAAAACTAGACAGAAAGAATAAAACATCCCATTCTTGAGGAGGTTATAGACATGTAAAATTATCAGAAACAGAAAAGATACACAATCTCATTCCAAGTAGGTTACACTTTTGGAGATGCCAGTTTCCACTTAGGAACAGATTGACCACTGCAGTAAAAGCCATATCTAGATTATTTTGACCAATAAGAGAAGCAAACAAAGGAAGAAATTATTTTTCATTCAGTAAAAGGCACTGTGTTCTATCTGTTTTGTGATGAAAAGTGAAAACAGACTAAAATGTTCATCTAGAGGATATCTGGAAGTGAAAAACACTTTCTACACCTGTATGAGGAAAGATGGTTCTTTTAGGAACAGAGATCAGGAGGGGATTATTTTCAGAAAAATGATATAGCCACATTTTTAAGCATTGAAGATTAAAGTCTAGGAAAGAGAAAAGAGTTTATGAAAAGGGTCAAATAAAAATTAGTGCAGACAGTCAGATAAAAAACTTGAGGGTTTGAAGGAGTCCATTTGGAAAGATTTTTCTCCCCAAAGCCAGTATTTATTTATTATAATACCAGTACTGTCCATAATGCAGACACAGATGGTGTTTCTGCATCTGCATTCTAGTTCAAATTAGAACTGTATTTTGAAAGTAAATCTTGTGACTGACTGTTCAACATGCTTAGGTTCATGCAGACACAGTGAAATTGTGGATTTTAGCCCAAAACCTTAAGATACACTTCAAAAGCAAACCTGACACAACTGAACCAGTAATGAACATCCATGCCAGAGAACCAAATGACAGCAAAGAAAACCATGACTACACATTTCCACAGTTATTTTTTATGATGTCCTCATATTTTTCATTAGTTCCATATTGTCTTCCGTCTGTTTAATTACCTTTGTCTTAGCTGCCAAAATAAACTTTGTCAGCTTTTGCTGAGTTCTTCATGTTCTCCTGAACGAGTCATGAAATAGGCACATATATCCTTCAGCTCAGTTACTACTGCCAAATAAATTTATAAGCTTGCTTGGAACTCTAGACTGTGGAATATAAACCCACCACGTGAAACCCCTTACTTACATGTTTAGAGAAGTGACTCCAGCCTGATAGTATAATTTTAACACTTTTGTTCATGTTGTGTTAGGCCACCCACCATCCTGAGTGCATGGTATTTAATTATGTAAACATAATACAATACAAACCATTTCCTAAACACTGAGCTTTTATGCTTGCAATTACTTTTGGCCAGAATAAGGATTCCCTCAGGAACCATAATTTGGTTAGACATATAGCAAACTCTTTTTAGATGTATCTGGGATCCCTGGTGTTCCTGTCAGTGGATTCCTACTCTCTGCTACACAAAGGACAGCAAGCATTGCCCCACGGACCACAGGCTTGAGTTTAACCATGGCAGCAATCTGAAAAATGGTACCAAACAGCAAAGGAATGCAAAGAGACCACTTTTGAGGGGTATTTCATAACTTCAGCTAGAAAAGTAGGCTGAGGTTACAACTAAATTTTCCTAATAGCAAAAATATTTGTTAATCCTGGTGCTCTGCCTTTAACAATCTAGTCTGCCAACATTTCCACACATGCATAGTCTCAGTGAAGCAATATTACCAGGTCTCACAAATCTCTAGCTATTTGATAGTTTTCCTAAAGCCTCAGATCATAGTTAAATATCTGCAAGAATTTCACCTTTGAACCTAATTTTCTTTTTCAAGATAGCCTGAAGCAATACTCAACAAACCAAAACGAAAAATAAGCTCAATTGATTTTATAATCATGATTCTATTCGGGAATTCCAGTTCAGAAATTCCATTCATGACTTTTTAGTGTTTCAAAATGGTCTGTTAAAGCTGATTAAATGATTCATGAGAAAAATTGAATGGTTTGGTTTTATTTCTCTGTTTATTCTACTTCATGAAAAACCTATAAAATAACTTCATCTGAAACTACTTGGCAATATAAATGGAACTTCAGTTAACTAAAAAAAGTTATTTTTTCTCTATCTATGCTTAATGTAAATGTTTTAGCTGAAGTATTTCTATTTCAACTTCATCAGTCCTTTGTGATTCCTAATTAAAGATTAAATAATTCATATTTACAGCATTAAAAAAGTTAGACTCTTAAAGCAACAACTACTCCAAATATTAAGACACAGAGAAAACCTGAACTCATGATACCAGAAGCGAAGTCTGTCAGCTGAGAATTCAGGACCAAAAGCTATTGTGATGGGAAAGCATGAAGATCCTCCCATGAGTTCTATAAAGTCACACCTATTACATGGGGGATGGTCTGTGCTTCCCCTCTAAGCTAAGGTTTCTGCATTGTCACTGAGCATGCCAGCACTGAGACGCTTGAGGGGAAATAATGAGGATATAACCTGGGGATCCACATGAAACAGAAATCTACTGCCATTCTCCATACAGTAATCTCTAAAGGCAGCAGCAAATTAGCAAAAGCTGAAAAGTAGCAACTATGGACCCATGATAAGTTCAAGATAAGTCCAGACACTACCTGGTTTAATCCTTACTTTTTTTCATTCTTTTGCCACCTACTGAACTGTCACATTTTGATAATTCAAATAAAAAGGACAAATTGTCAACGTTTAAAGCTCCAAAGCACTGAATTACAGGACAGTCAATTAACATTTAAAATTATCAATATGACAAAATAAAGGTAAAGGTTACATGAACTTGACAGTTTTTTTAAGAATAGTACAGCTGAACAAACTATAAAATCACTATGGTTTTTTTCTGTCAGAAAAAACCCACAAAAAACTACTAACAGGCACCATGTTACTGGGCTACCGTATGGAAAGTGTTCTATATTAAAGGATCAGCACTGACTAAATTATTTTTGTTATAGGCTAATGTAGTCAAGCAGTGAAAGATTTGTGTGTTAGTATGCAGAGGAATAATATGAGGGGAAAAAGTGTCTAAATCTTTTTGGCAGGAGACCTGAAACTAAAGAAAATCACATCAAAATCCAGGAAGTTATATTTATAAAATTCCTCAGTGAAAACCACACAGTGATCTCCTATTACATTCATTCATAAGGCTGCTGGAAATGGCAATCCCTGATGCAAAGATGGATTGGGTAGGTATCAATTAAAATAGGCCAGGTGGGAAACGAGCTCATATGGGGGGCATTATGCATTAGATACTCAGTGTTGAGATCTCCACAGGGGACTTGCAGCATTTTTCAGAGCTCAAGGTTTAATTTGAAAATGTAACCCCTTCCTTTTGATGGAAAGAGATACTCAAAGTGTGAGTAAGAAAGGGGTGAACCTAATTCTGCCTTTCTGAAGTCTCATAAACCATCTTCCATCCCACCCTTCTATCCCTTTGAGTAAGAGAGTTACTGCCTCAGAGGAAAAAAACATATTAAATCATGGTACAGCCAGAGTTGTCAGGGCTTGTACTTTGTGTACCTTCAGGTGCTGTGGAGACAATCTCCTACTCTGCATGGAAGCTCCAGGGTCCACAGGTCTGTGGAGCAGTTCCACAGTAACTTTCAGAGAGAAAGTAGCAAGTGGGAAAAGTAGGAAAAACCTAAGCAAATACAAATTTGATGGATTACTCAGAACTTTGCAAAATACGCCACAAGGAAGATGAAATGCATAAGGAGACTTATCTGGATGAGGTAACAGGGATGTGAACGAGCTGAAGAAATTATTTTTCTACCCAGAATCCAGATTCAGGGATTTCATAAAAGGAAGCATGAGAGACACAAGCCTTTTCATGATTACCATAACTACATTATAGCATAGCTAGTTTTTAAATCCTGGTGAAAAAAAACCAGCAGGCATATTGACAGTCAAAAAGGCTCTTGAAAATAATTTCACTTTTTAAAAATTAGCTTCAGTTTTAATTTTGTTTTCCCTTTTTGTGGTTTCTTTCTGTGTGCTGTCACATTCACCTGGAGCCATGAAACACATTTAGCATGAAACCAAGACAGCAACATCTGCAAAAAAATTGGTTCTTTGTCCGCTAGGAACCTGACCAGTTTCTGGCAAGAGAGGTCGGTACGAGTCTTTGCAAACATCTGCCAAAGCAATTGAATTCCAGCTGTAAGCAGGAAACAGATAGTAACTTCCCACTAGCATTTAATAAGAGGAAAATGTGTGTGTTTCACTTGTGCCTTTACAGATCATATAATGGGTGCTTTCAAAAACTGTGGTTGAAATACAGACCCTAGGAAATCTTAGGTTCTTGAATGCCAGAGATATCTTTTGTAGAGATTCTGAAAATGCTTCTCTTTACCAGCTCAGTCCCAGTTTAGCAGGGGTTGCCACTGATAATGATCATGATAGCTAATAGTGATGAGTTATCAAAGAACTGTCACTTTGTGTGTTAGCTAATCTGATCTGTACATTGTGACTTATACCTACTTTACTTGTAGCAACTGTGTGATTACCTAGAGGACAGGTGATTTTGAAATTCATAGCCATGTTCATGCCAATATTACTTTGAGATTATTTCTGTAAAGACAAAATTGCATGTCTGTATACATGTGATTTTTTAGGAGCATTGGAAAAGTTATCTTGTTCAAAATGTTTTGATACAAGCATTGTGGAAACTCCTGGAAAACGTTATTTGCAGAGAATTTACATTGAGCCAAAGAGGCAGTATGGCTTTAAATACATCTCTTGAATGAAGGTGTTGATATTGCTAAACAGTTGCCATCCCATGTTTTCTGGACATTCCCATTCCCATGGCAAAAATGAGAGAAGAAAAGGTGGCCAAAGCTTGTGCTTAAAATGCTGAACTCAATATAGCAGCTTACAAATGCTCTCCTACAGCATTCCTGCCAATCCCCAGGGAGTGCAGAGAGCCAGCAGCACTGTGTTGGCCACCCCAGCCTCATCTGCCGAGCCGTACTCGTTATCACCTCCTGAACTGAGCAGAAAGGCTTCTCCAGCTCTGTCCTTTTGTAGTATCAGGAAGTGTTCAAGGGACACAGGCAGAACATATCATACCAGTACTGCATTGAAACACTTTTAATTTGCTGGCAAACATCAGTCACATCCTAATAAAGTTTTTCGACCACAGTAAAAAGATAGAGTTAATAATTAATTAATTAATCTTGAGAAGAACCATAATACAAAACCCAGAACCCCTGAAGTGCAAGCATTATCCTAGGATGATATTCCATGAGGTGAGGCAGTTTACATACAGTACCAGCAATACCACAGCAAAAGGACTAGCTAGCAAGAAAGAATGTTAGCAGTGAGCATACACATCTTAAATAACTTAGAATCACGGAACAGTCTAGCTTGGAAAAGACCTCTAAGATCATCGAGTCCAACCTTTGACCTAACGCTGCCAAGTCCACCACTAAACCATGTCCCCAAGCAGCATATCTACACGGTTTTTGAACACTTCCAGGGATACCAATTCCACTGCTTCCCTCAGCAGCCTGTTCCAATGCCTGACCACCCTTTCAATTAAGAAATTTTTCCTAATATCCAAGCACTTTCCTTAGCGGCTTGAACAAAGTTTGGTCAGGGATGGCCCTGCAACTGAAAGGCAAAGCCTGGAAACGCAGTTTCCCGATGACGGAAACCCATGGCAGCTCCGCCACGGGGGACAGCGGTGCCTGCGGAGGCAGAGCCCGCGGGACACAGCGGCTGCGGCTCGGGCTGAGCCTTCAGCAGCGGCCGGGCTCGGCCCGGGGCCGGGGTTCGTACCGCCCGCCGGAGCCACACGGCTTTCCCCGGGGAATCATCACCGCGGCTCCGCGCCCGCCTTCGGGGACAGTCTGCCGTGCTCCGGCCGAAACCACCGCCCCTCTCCCCGGTCTGTGCCCGCCGG
>VZRZ01002084.1:0-53942 GCA_013398175.1 Climacteris rufus | reverse complement strand
TGCCGTGCCCGCCGGGGCGCGGGGCTGCGCGGGTCCCTCTGCGGGCGCTCCCCGGGGCCGCGGTGCTGAACGGCGCCCGCCCGCCTCGGGAGCTCCAGCGGGTGCGTGCGCCGCTCCCCCGGGGCGCTCACACCGGAGCTGGGGACTCGTGCTCTGGGAGACACGGCAGCTTCGGGGATGGTCCCAGCGCTGGGAACAGCTACACCGCCTAGGGAAAGGGGTGGGCTGCTCCAGTTCTTGGTCCGCCGCTATAAACGGGCACTTTACAAGCAGCCCGTCATCACAGATGTTAGGTTCTGCAGAGACAGGTGTGCTTGGGAAATAGAATGAGATTTTGAGAGAGAATCAATAAAACCACTCACTTCAGATCAAGTCATCCCAGTGTTCCCCCTCCCAGTTCTCCAGAAGCACAAGTGCTGCAGCAAGGGAGTAGTTCATAAAGGGAGAATTCATAGCAACCGAGGGTGAAGACTTCATGATGTTTGTTGTGTGGTTTATTTATTTAGTATCGGATTTGTGAATGAGAACATTTGTCATGTGGCTTTGTGCTGTTCCAGCGCATCCTCAGGATCTGAAAGTTCAGGAACTCCAGATCTACTCCTATACCTCAGAGAAAACATAAATTTGTTTTTCTATACTGCCTTGTTATTGGCTGGGCTGGGGGGGGAAAGGATTCTCTTCCAGGGAGAAAGGGTTCCTTTCAGACAAGAAAACATGGCAGAGGGAGCCATGGGGTTTTTTTTTTGCATGTGAATTGTTTCTTTTCTTCTACCTTCTGTCATTAGTATTGTTGCTGTTACTCTTGATTCCATATTTCATTGCTGTTTCCAGTAAATTGTTCTTCTCTCAACTCACGATCTTTGCCTATTGTGCCTCCATCCTGCTGCAGGGGGAAGGGGAAGGAGAAAATGGGGGAGTGACAGAGGGTGCTGTATGGTTTTGGAGAGTCTTTGTGGGGGCACTGAATTGGGGAATGCTATTCCTAAACCATGGCAACAATATGACCTGTTACAGCAGCAGTAAAATTTGCCTGGAATTTTAAGTGAAACACCTGAATGTCCCACTTGGTTTAAAATGGTGTCAAAGATTCACAGCAATCTCGTGGAGGCTAAAGCAGACAGTTCTTTCTTTCTATCACCTCAGCTAAGGAGGCCTTGGGTTGCTGTGTTTGCTATTCACCTTCACTGTTCTTTGCTAAATGCCACTGACTGCTGTCAGCAATTTCACAGCCACATAACATCTGTTACTTCTCTCCTGCCTGGGCACCCTGGACAGCTGAGTAGCCACTTGTTACCTTTAGCACCAGTGCTGTAAGCTGCTGCCTCTCAGAGGACAGAGCTATTCCCTAGAAATACAGATACCGCTCTTGCCACTGACCTGCACGGCGATCCAACCTGCACAGTGTTCCTTCTCTTGTCTTTCTTCTTCAGTCACGTATTTTGGGTGCAGGTTCTTCAAGGCCAGGAAGGTTTTGCACACTGAGCAGACAGTGACAAGCCCAGCCATCTCACTCACTTTAGGGAGTCCCTCTGAAAACCTACAGGGATATCAGTCAAGGAGGGATCAGAAGTGCCGTGTGCCTCGTCTGCATTACTTCTGCCCCAAAATCCAGGAGGGTTCATGTGACATTCTCCCAGAAAGGATGTACCTGCCTAAGAGAATATCCTCTTCCTAAATTTCTTTCTTTTTCAAAAAATGCTGAAATCCTGATAACAATAGCCAAGCTGATGGGTGTTGATTCTTCATGTGTCAGAGGGACTAACCTGGAAAAACTGGTTTTCCTCCCAGATTTTGGGATCTATTTGATCTTTCCCTTTGCCAAAGTTAAGTTTTATCTTGGTGCTTGTTGTGGAAGTCAGAACACATGAAAGACCTTGTCCAGGGCAATATCTATAGAGTTCAACTATGTTAATTTAATTTGCAGTCCCAGTTCTAAGAAAAGTTTCTACTGAAATCTTAAGAGATATTGTATACCTTGTAAAGACATTATTGTTTGATTTTGAGGTGAGTTATTAAATAAAACGGTACTGAATGAGTTTTTCCATGAAAATGATCACCTTTTGGAAAGGAATGAGATCCTTCTTCCCTCAGGCTTTAGGCATTTTAACCTTCCAGGGGAGTCATAGCACTATCCAGATGCATTCAAGGGGATTTTCTGGGATGTAAGCAGAATGTACACTTACAGTTCAGGTGAATTCAAGGGCACTTTCTAGCCTGCAAGCAGAACATATGTCCTTTAACTCGTATACTTGCAAGTGAGCCAGCAGCATTTGGTTAACAAAATGGAAAAAGGTTATTTTATTGTCTATAGATGCAGAGGCAGGGAGCTGATTTCTCACAGACACACACAGAGAAGTTATAGCTGTCCAATACACTTTTTCACCTGTCTGAAGATGAGGTACATCTGCTCCTGTAAACTGCATCACTTGATTGATGGCAAGGGTTGGGTAACTTCAGAACAATTTATTTAAACACTGAAGGATTTTTACTTGCCAGGTGGCGTGAAGACCATCTCTTTGTTCAGAGTATCTCAGATAGATGAGTTTATGCATTTCCTCTGAACTCCCCTTAGCTACTGAAGAAAACTCTGGAGTAACATCACATCTTTGAAGTGTATGCCTGTATTTGTTTTACTACTTTGTCTCAGTGATGTTTGCAGTACCTGTTTCAATAGGAGTGCAACCCTTGCAGATAAGAACAGGAGGATACGTGCAAAGCACTCCTGTAATGTTATAAAGCAATATCTTTATTGTGCCTTAGGCAAAAAAATGCAAAAGTTTGTGCCTGATTACCTTTTTCCACCTTTTTTTTTCCCACCATGAGATGTTTGTTGCTGTGTATTGCCCCCCTTAGTATCCCAAATCACTTACTATAAAGCTTTCACCTAAAAGGTATTTTCTGTGACAAAACCAACATTTTTGACTCTTTGAGAAAGTGCATTTTAAATTATGGCTTAGCTAAAGCAGTGGGGACAGAGGATTTTGGATAAAGAAAAGAATTTCAAAAAGGGGATAGGAATGTGATCATGGGGAACTTAAATAACAGCAAGCAGAGGGAGAAGAAAACTAAAGCCACAGCACTCATTGCAGCACAGAGTAGGTCTGGAAGATTTACACAGTTATGGATTTCCATCAGATTTATAATTTTGGCACCTAACATGGTAGGTTTTCCAACTCTTGCAGCTGTTGATCTGCACAGTGATTTGAACCCCCTGGGCTTATTGACAGGTGAAATTAACATTAATTTGTACAGTCAGGGAGTCCCATGAAACCAGAATGCTCTGCTCTCATGCAATCACTTTGCATTATGCAGTGGCTTTTTAGACTGAAAGTCACTAGCTTTTAAGAGGCTGACTGATGTTCAGAACATGTCTTTTTTGTAGGATCAGTCTTGCATCATCCAAAGCAATAATGCTGTCAGTTGTGGCATCACATATTCAATCCAGTTGTTCATGTGACACAAACTGAGGCAGCCCCATTGACTTCACTGATATTAAAAATGACTCATTCTAACAGGGGACTTGGCTGTAATTTTTGCCCTTGCCGTGTTTCTCATTAGAAAGGGTTTATGTTGCACAGTTAATTTATTGCAGGTGGAACATTCCCATTGTGCCCTTTTCTATGATCAAATACAAGTTTGCATTCCTGTCTAGGAGCACTGCCCTAGGTTTGGTGAAATGGAAATTCCTGACAGTGGATAAGACATAAGGGAAATGTAAGAGGAGTGTACAGAGGAGTGGCCTAGTGCATCCCCTGATGGAGCCAATGTTTGTCCTTCCTTACACAGCTCAAGGGCCCCTGGGCAGCTGGTGGCTGAGAGCCAGCCTGGGCTGTGTCACTATGGTTCCAGGCTGGATTGTTGTCATGGCTGGAGAAAAACCAAGGGCCACTGTGAAGGTAACACTGACTTTATACTTGCTTCCTCTCCGTGGCTCCATGTGGTACTAATAAAATGGTTTCTTACCTGTCTGCCAGAAGTTACAGAAAGAAAACTTCTGAGCAGTGAAATCTCTTAACTCTGGGAGCAAGTGAATAAAGCATTCTTAAGAGACCATCTCCTCATAAAAGCAGAGTTTTGACTAAATAACACCAAACCATAAATTACATATTCACAAATTCTGAGATCCAGAAGGGACCATCTGTTCTAACCTCCTGCACAGCCCTGGTCAGTGGCTATACTGTTACAGCTGTTGAGTACATGACAAAAATGCAGTGTTTTCTAATGCTAAAATGGTTTTCTATCAGTTGGTATCTTTTATCTTCAGAGTACACAGCCTCTGAGAACCAGGAGGTTTTAACTTTCTAAAAATATAAATAAAACTCAAGCAATAAGTGCACCTGACTTGAGTTTTCATAGCCAGCCAGCGTTCTGGTCTGTGGATTGTTTGCTTAATGAAGAGACAATGGCTCTTAAGACACTTCTAATTTGTAAAACATCTACAGATCTCAAGGAGGGATCCGATGTGGAATCTTTCTCTCCAGCTGTACTTTGGCAAAACACAACAAATCATAAAATATATGTTTTAGAAATCTTTTTCAGATGTTGCACATGTTGTCCCAGAGATTTTGGCCTTTTATATCTGGTGAATTTGTAGAGAGGGGTTATTCATTGCTGAAAATCAATATACTAAAAGGGAAAGATGCTAAAATGTCTCTGCTCTTTACATATAACATGTTATTTTAAAAAAGGAAAAAAAGGGATTCTTTTAATATTTCTGCATTGCTTAATAGCACTTTAGTTTTGATGTAGATTAATACCTGGAGAGATAACTGGCAAATATAATTTTGATCAGCCAGTGGAGTAGGTGGTCTTGTTTTAAAGCAATAGGTTTTCATAAAATTTGAAGACTCTTCTTTGATAAATCACTTTAAGCTTTCTATAATGTAATTCTGCATTGTAAATCCAGATGTGGTGTTGTCTCTGCTTCAGTGCTAACACTGCAAGCTGGTCTTTTCCAGTCCTTTATCTCCTCAGCTACAGCCGGGAAATGTGTCCATCCCACAGGAGAACATCCCAAGCTTGGGATCCCAGGGAAACAAGCTAGTCTTGCAGTGTGCCACATTGCATTCAGGGGTAGAAGTGTTGAAAAATGCCTCAATCTGCAGAGTTAGTGGATTAGTACATCTGAGTGCATCTGTAATTGTTGGGAAGATACTTGAATTCAGAAATATGAATTTCAATTATTAATTTTACTGTACAGTAACTAAGCTTCCCTATAGTCTGCAGATCAGCTTAATTGCACAAGGTATCAAGATGCACATCCTGGTGAATATTCTTTCACTGTTTCTCCAGAGCTAGTCCTGATCTAACTGCATCTTTGGTTCGCTCTTCCTGAATAACCCCCATGATGACAATCATAGTGATTTCAGGAGCCCTAAGGCTTATAAAAGTCAGCATTTAATTTCTGATTAATGATCCAGAGGGCTTAGAGTTACTTCTTAATGCATCCAGGTTAAATGTAGCCCTCTCAAATGATTGTAAACCTGATGCAATTATACTTCTTGGGATGTGTGGTAAGGACAGTTGCCTGATGACAGATGTGCTCTGGAAGTTCCACCATGGGATAGACACGTTCCTCAGCTGTAACTGGGGAGATCCAAGGCTGTTAAACTGTTATAGGATTATGTCTCTTTTGGCTGCAGGAATGTGCTGTTGTCTCTTTCCTGCTCCAGATGCCAAGCATAGCAGTTCAAGCTGCTGGCCAGCTGCTTCTCACACAGGATTCTTAAAAGTAGGAAAAAGGCAAGCGTACAGAACTAAATGTGAGTCATAAGCATGGCAGAAAAAAGTATGTGGGAGAAACCTAGAAGTAATTCATTTTTTTTCCCAGATCTTTACAAACCTGGAAAAAAACAAACTCTTGTCATTTATGTTAGCACCACTACTGTCAAGCACAAATGAAGTGCTGAACAGTAGCTACAATATTCAGACTAGAGAGAGAGGTATGGAGGATTCTGAACTTGTGCAAAAGTTTTTAGGAAACAAAGCAGGGCAAAAGTTCTCAAACAGAATATTTCTAACTTTTTTTTCTCTCTTCTTTCTCTGCCTGACTCCCACAGCTACCTGTGGACATGGTTGCAAGTATGGCGAGTGCATGGGACCAAACAAATGCAAATGTTTCCCTGGGTTTACAGGGAAAACCTGTAATCAAGGTTTGTAGAAAGCACAGTGTTGATTTTCTGTTTCCTTGTACTATGGATTGGGTCATCTTCCAAAACAGTAAACCAGGATATTTTCTTGTTTACATAGAAGAACTTAAGTATTTAAGGCTCTTGCATCTCCAGCATCCCAGGCAAGTTCTAAGCCTCCTTCAGCAGACAAAAGTTTGAACCTATATCATGTATCTCCTATGGGCTGATGGCAAGGGCAAACTGTCATGTTTATAGTCAGAGGATTAAGGCATGGAGAAATTATATAGGAAAACAGCAGAAGAGATGGAAATCAATTCCAGCACCCATGTAATTTTCTCAACTAGCAACCCATGTTTCTTTTTTAACTAATCTTCTAATCAGAAAGACATGTAATTGTATGCCAGACATGTAATTTATCAAGCTGCCCAGGCTGTTGGCATATGCTGATTAGTATTTCTGAGAACCAGAACTGTTAGTCTTTAGAATTGCATTTTCAGAAACTTTACATGCACCACTTTCCCTCCATTAACTTGGAATTTGACATGGAAATATTTCAGCTAACACAATTGTAAGGACTTAGCTTTTTTTCCCTGTTCCAAAATATGAGATACCTGTGCTGGCTCTGACAGGATCAGATCAGATCACTGTGCATGGAGAGCAGTGCATGCAGTGCAGATGAGTGAACTGCAGGTGCTATGATGGAAGCATGACATAAAGGCCAAAGTAATGGATAGGTCTGTCCTTGCTGTTTTCCTAAGATCCTGCAGCCTTTCCTTGAAAATATTGCACTGACATGCTAAACACACATTTTTTATAGTCAAACCAACCCATTTATTACATAGGGTCTTTCAAACTACATTACATAAATCTGTACTATTAAGTATTTTGGAAAACTCCATCTTTTGCACTTTTGATGTTTCTCACAGGGAAAGAAGTTAATTCCTTAGTACCACCAGAGAGGAAAGGGAAACAGAAACTGTGGTTTTATGTAACAGATATGTAGGTACCACTTAAAACTTCAGCCTCTAATCCCACAAGTTTAACCTCAAGAATTATTTGGCAGCTTGAATGTTACTAAAATGCAACAGAGAAGCGCCCAGTTTTTAGGTGTTTCCTGTGCAGTAAGTCCATGTGCATTTGACATGCAATCCTGTCAGGCCCCTGTAGGCAATCAGGTCAGTTCTGTGCATTTCTGTAGGTTCAGAGACTGAGGCTCGGTGGCAGCACTGCACAGACCTACGTGTGCAAATTGCCTCTTACTCCTGGGCTCTTCTACCTTCTGAAGCAGAGCCAGGATTTTTTCAGGGAAGTGGTGGCTGGCACAGGCCAGAAATGTCCAAGAGCTGTTTGATTCAATGGAATAGCCATAGATGTGGTCATGTTCCAGCAGTCAGGAGTGCTAATACCCACTTGTAATTTACTGGCAGATGTAGCCTTGGTCTGTCCTTATAGCAGAATGTCCTGCTGAGCAAGCTCACCATGAGCTAACTAAAATAACAGAGATAAGGGGACTGTGTTAGGCTGAGCCTGAGCTAAATTAGCCTTATCTCCATATGTTCTTTTTTAGAGCTGTGTATGCTATCTGTGCATTGTGTGAGATAGGTGCAGATAAGCACTTTTGGAAATGTATAGTCTAAGTGGAATAACTTTTGTTCTCCAGTTTGCTCTCTAGTTTCTTTGTTAAGAAAATCTTAGTTATAGTGGAGCCACAGTAGCACAAAAATCCAATGTGATTTGCAAGCAGATAGGTTGTCCTTGTTCAAACAGAGCCTATGTTTAACTAATAGAATGCAACCCTCTTTCTTCCCTGGACTGAGCTGTAATAAACATTTCTGCACCTCCACAAAGTTTCTGCTTTGAATGGCCTGGAGTTCTTTTTCCCATGGTCTGCAGGGTGCAACACGAGCACAGACGCTTCTCCCATTAAAAGTGGAGCTGCAGAAACTCAATGTTTGCCTGGAGAGCTGCATCTTTACTGAAATTATATTATTGGTCATATGTGTTATTAAACACGTCTTGAATGGGCTGCTTATGGTGGTGCATTCTGTTAATGAGTTCTGTCTGTGTACTAATCACTATGAGATGTAGAGATGTCAGTTCACAGAAGTCAAAAACACAAACGTTGTCCCCTTGTCATAGGCCAAATATCATTGTCAGCACTGCTCACCCCACACCACACAAATCAAACTTCTTAGAATTCTCCTATTCTCCCTGTGAAGGATAGCTATTGGGAATTTGAAATTGATTTAGTTTCTGCAAAGCTTTTAAATCCTGGATTTTGAGAAGGATTTAGGATGCCTTTATTCTCAGGATTTTGAATTTTTTGAGATTGGTCCTTTTATTTTTAAAGTCACATAATTATTATCATATACTGTATTTCATTTCTGCTACTGATAACCTTGGTGCAGATGTGTAGCTCAGAAAAATAAAAGTAAAAGTCTTTGTTTCACTTTATCTCAAACTGTTTTTCTGTTCTTAGTCTCATGTTTTTGGCTTTCTAGTACAGAGGTCAACTGGAAGGCTAGAATCAGAGGAATCCAGAAAAATAACTCCCAAAAAGAGACGAGTTACAATTCTCTGCACCCCTCTGCTTCTTCCTAAGAAGCTGCCAGATGTGGCCAGAGTTTGCACTAATTTTTCAAGTGTAGAAGTCTGTGTATGTTGGTTTTGCTAGCAGCCTTTCAGACATATGATCTGCTAAACTCTCGTCTTGCAAGGGGCTGGCTCATTTTCCATCCTGATTTTACTCTGGGGGGCTCAACACATTAGGCAATATTATCCACCTATATGTATGAATATATGTATAAAAGCCCAGCACTCACTCAGTTCCAATGACTTCTGCAGATCTGAATGAATGTGGGCTGAAGCCACGTCCCTGTGAGCACAGATGTATGAACACACATGGCAGCTACAAGTGCTATTGTCTCAACGGGTACATGCTCATGCCAGATGGCACATGTGCAAGTAAGTAACAGAGCTGATGGAACAGGCACACCAAATCCACGTAATCACATTTAATCCCAGCAGATTTTCTTCTTGGGATGAAAAGATTTAGCTTATTCAGGAGAGGATCTTTGCCCCAACTCTCTGGTACTGTCACAGCTGAAGGAGGCTTTCTCTTTGGTAGTTCCTGGATAAAGTAAACTAGGTCATGCTTGTATTTTGGTTTTCAGAGGAGTTTTGGTCCTGCTAGAAGTAAAAGTCTTCGATAGGGTTGCTTCAGATGAAGGACAGATAATACAATCTTGGTGCATAGTCCTGCCAGTTCACCTGTTGAATAAGGATAAATTAATCCATCCAAGCAAAGCAAAAGTACTTTTTGCTGTGCTGAATTTCATGCCACTATGCCTTGCTTTACCTTTCTATACCCCATGACTGATATATTTTATCTGTGCTGACATGCTTCCCACAGTTGCTGAAAACTGTTCTTGCAAACATTTGTTCATTGAGCTAAGGCTTATCTAAACTGCTGGGGAAAATAGGTATTTCTACCTATCCTCATTGTCTTTAAGCCTGCACAAAATGGAAAACTTTCTGCTTGTTTTAGCCAACCTGTCTTTTCAGACCTGAGGAAGCTTCTAGCTTTTCACTGACAGAGCTTTGTAGAAAATATCTCATAGAGTCCTGAATTGTTAATATGTTAACGTATAAACAGCATTATTTATAATTAATGGAATTTTGTTGTTCTGATTAATTTCAGTGTCCATCCACATCTAACTTAAAATTAAATGTGTGATCCTAGCCTAGAATTTTGCTCTTCTTGTTACTGTAAATACTGTTTTCAGATTCTAGAACATGTGCCATGGTGAACTGCCAGTATGGATGTGAAGAAGTCAAAGGGGAGGTGCAGTGTCTCTGCCCATCAGGCGGCCTTCAGCTGGGACCAGACGGAAGGACTTGCATTGGTATGGTCAGAGAGCTCACTCTCACATTCTTTTCTGTAGCATCCCTGAAACCATAAGAATCTGGGAAAGGCTGGGAAGTAGTTAACCCTCCTCGCTGGCTCAACTTCCATGAGAATGGTATTTCTTTTTCAAATGAAAGGAGTTTGTAATTGGAACTGCCATTGGAATACCACCAGTCACAGTTAACACTTGTCTGAATTATTTAAAACTATGTGAAGGTGAACATTGTGGATATGTATTTAAATAGAAGAGACAAGGTGAGTGTTTCTCTTAAAACTCTTACTGAATTATTCAGGCTACTGCTTTTATTCTTTTGAATTTTTTTTTTAATTTACCTTGCCTGCTCAATGGATTTGAAAGAATGCTGCTATGTATGATAGGAGGAACAATAGAAGGTATGTCCAGTGGTAGGAAATACTAGATTCCTTTTTTCTGCATGACTTGTTATATGACATCTGTTCTCCACCTCTAAAATGAGATAGCATGTTTCTGCTGTATAGCAGAATAGATCCTTAATATATTGTAAAGTACTCTAATACTCAGGCATTAGTCACAGAAACTGTATAAACAGGTAAGCATTTGAAAATCTCTGGCTATTAGTCTTAGCTTAATTTCTAAGAAGCTGCATTATTCCTGGATCTGTGTAGCAGATGTGCTTTGGTTTTCCTCTTTTGCATTTGCATAGGTGAGAGAAAAAATACAGTTATAGATGAAAAAATTTTATTAAAACCCAAATCTGTTTTTTCTAAGAGTACAGTAAGTTTTCCAAGTTCATTGCAGACATCAGCTTCCCAGTTAGGATCAGGTGCAGGAGGTTTGTCCTTCAGCTTGTGACAGACCCTGGTACTGGCTGAGGCTTGGGGAAATGAGAGATGTGGGAATGCCCTGGAAGTCAGGGAACACAAGCCCTCCTCAGAAATGTGTAGCATGGGCAGAAAGGGGGATTTTGACTACAGGTTGGTTTTGTTGTTGTCCACTTTGCTTTGATCAGCTAAGCATGGAAACCAATGTTAAAATGTATAAAAAGACTGACTGTGGTGTCCAACAGCACATCATAGCAGTTCTAAACCAAAAAGGGCAGCAATGTGGCATGATGAATTACATTCAAAGTCACTACTATGTGCTAAAACGTGATAGGGAATGACAAATGACAAATACCAAATAATTGGCACTATTTTAAATTTGATGTTGAACAAAAATTTAAATTAGTAATATTTATTTACAATGGTTGTTGAATATCATTTTCTTAGGCT
The DNA here is from genome assembly GCA_013398175.1 of Climacteris rufus. NCBI lineage: Eukaryota > Metazoa > Chordata > Aves > Passeriformes > Climacteridae > Climacteris > Climacteris rufus. The sequence continues at coordinate 42,653 of VZRZ01002084.1, read as the reverse complement.
CCTCCCACATCAAGCTTCCTTCTTCTCTCTCCTTCTCATCTGCCTTCCTGGACAGACCACTCCTGGTCTGGAAACCCTTTCTCTGCTGTATCTTGCCTTAGCCCAGCAAGTGGGGGTGCAGAGGTTCAGTAGAAGAGCTGCTGCTACTCTTTGGTTCCTGTTTCTGGAACTTCCTGCTGAACTGTTCTCTGATATTTCCAGTCTCAGGGAAATAAAGGAATTTGTGGAGTTCTTCCTGACTGTGCTCCAAGACCTTAGGACAAATCATTGTCCCTGGTGAGGAGAATCCCCACTGCCAGTTACCCTAGGTTTTACCAAGCCAGGTCTCAAAATCTTCCATAAAGTTAGTTCACATTTTGCTGCTTCATTCATAAGAACGCATGTGAAAGCTATCACCAAGTGTGAAATCATAGGACTTACTTATTAAACAACTTGTGATAGCCAAGACCAAACCATCCCCCAACTAGTTCTTGTTTTTGTATTCTACCTTCTTCTGGGTCTGACCAGCATCCCTTTTCCTGCTGCAGACATTGATGAATGCTCCACTGGCAGAGCTGTGTGCTCCTACAACCGCAGATGTGTCAACACATTTGGAAGCTTCTACTGCAAGTGCCAGCTTGGTTACGAACTAAAATATGTCAGGGGCCGCTACGACTGTGTAGGTAAGAGTTAGCCCATGGGTGTTCCTTCTTCATTCTTTTTATTCCCACAATGTGCATCTGCCCTGTCATTGCCTGAAACACATTGGCCTATCCCGGGGATGCTGCCTCAGAAATGGGTAAAAGATGTCATCCCAAGAATATTCTTGATGGCCCTTGCAGTTTTTTCTGGGTTTTCTCTGTAGCCTTATGGAAAACCTAATCATGGGCACTTACAATTTAAATTGCCTCAGTGTACCAGGATAAGGGCAAGAGTTTGTCATAAGCTGGGAACTGCTGACTAAAAAAAAATGCTACTTCTGGTAAAGGTTTCATTAAAGAACCATTTTTTGTTGTCTTGGCTTTCAAAGTCTGATGAACAAGCAGACCCACAAGCTTTTTTTTTTTTTTTTTTTGTTTTGTGTCATTATTGAGGAATGTGAATCAAGTGCCTTCATGACTGTAAAAACAGTCATTTGGATAGACAGTACAGAACTCGCAGAAACAAGTGTGAAAACAGTAGGTTTCCATTACTTTTGAGGTGTCTGTTGGATGCCAAAGTTTCTCCCTACAAAAATAAATACAGCAAGAGTTACCTTGACATGCTCAGGTGTTAAAAAAAAAAAGTCAAAACACCCTTACTCCTGTTTCAGTCCATTAGCTGAATGAAGGAAGAACAGTTAAGCATAAGTTACTGCAGCAGGTGCTGCAGGAGAATTGTTCAAGCTGTTCACTACACAAGGGCCTGGAAGGGTTGGAAATACCACAAGTGCATAAAAAAGAGAATTAATAGGTTTTGTTTATATTTGATATTGGAAGTGAGGGGTGGGAGGGAGATCATAAGGCAGGTTTGGAGACTTAAATTTGCATTTCCTATTGTCTGAAAATCTTGAGAGTTTAAAGTGAAAAAGCATTTTATTTTCTCATACAATATGTGTGCATGGAGGGGAAGACTGGAAATGTCTCAGTAGTCAGGATTTTATTTGCAAACCTAAATCTCACTCTCAGACATACCAGATTTTTGAGTCAGTTTTCCTGCTACTTGTTTGACTGCTGATTTACATTATGAGAGGACCTGTCAGCTGCTAAAAGTGATGCAATCTGGATAAAATGCAAGTGTTGCTAACATTTGTGCACCATGTTGACTCCCTCATGTGGGAGAAATCAGAAACATCTTTGTAATGAAGCAAAAGAAGGGGAAAGGAGAACAAAATCAAATACTCTTGGTGGGTGTACATTTCAGTGTGAGTTGAATGTAGTATTTTCTACTGAATTTTCCTGATCATACTTTTTTCATACAGCATCATATGGATGCTGGAATGTTAAAGGTAGATTAAAGATTTGAAATCTTGGCATGCTCAGCGTTGCTTTCCATTCCATTCCCTCTGCAGTGAATGAAGGAATGAGAAAGTTTTGGTGAACTGTTTTTTGATTGATGTCCCACATTCTCTTGGTGCCCTGCATATTTTGTTAATAGAAGAGTGTGTACAACCTATAGCTTGAATCCTGTTCTTAGTCAGAAAATCACTCCCTTCACTTTGTCTCTGCTGGGATGCTCTTCTTTTTCCATGGATGCACATGCCAATAGCTGTGCATCTGGAGCTGACACTAAGCATTCCCTCCCAGCGTGAATTCTTTTGCCTCTGGTGGTCACTGGACTGTCTTGGTGTGACAGGAGTGCTTACAGTACCTGGAAACAGATGGTTGGCACAAACAGGCTGTCAGCAACCTTGGGTTTCAGCACAGCTTTCACTGAAGCGTTGATCTCTTTCCCCAGATGTAAATGAATGTGTGACAAACACACACAGGTGTAACCTCCACGCAGAGTGCCTCAACACTGCAGGGTCTTTCCAGTGCAAATGTAAACAGGGCTACCAAGGAAGTGGATTCCACTGTGCTGGTGAGTACCACTGGATGTCAGGAATAGTGCTGTATTGTTTTCCTCCAATGACTGATCATTACAAGGCATGTTCTTGGAAATGTCATACTGAACAGTGCTGCAACACCAACCAAGCAAGGCCTCTCCACAAGAGAACATATCAGTTGTATGACTCGCAGCACAGTTAATGCAAGTATCACTTGTTCAAATTCATTTTCCTCTGAGTCTCCAAGTCTCTTAGTATCTCTAGGAACTGCGAATGGAACAGAGGGGTGAATCTGTCTTGAAAAAACAGAGAAAATAGTCTTTAAAATCTACTGTGAATTTTCCATTAATTTCCCAAGGCTACCCCCTTGGAGGGCTGTGCAGTCCCTTCCAGGAGAGTTTCAGGTTAATTTAGCAAAAAATAAGAGAAGGGAGGAAAGCTGTGACTTCTGTGTTAAACTATTTTCACTCAAAATTTTGCCTGTGTTTCTCTATTGAAAATGGAAGACCTCCTATAGAGATGTCATTTCCCACTTTATCTGAATATGATCCTGCAAGAAGAAAGAAAGGCTGTTCTTGTCTTTATATTTAGAATGAACCTTTTAATTTATACCTTTATTAAACCTGGCAGAGATTTCTCCTGCAACATCATTAGAGATATTTTCCTTGAGAGGACATTTGAGTTCCTGGTCAAACATTTTAAAAGATTTTGTCTATAGCAGATGAAATCTACATAATATATATAACTTTCCAAATAATTCCTGATCAGTTATGTATTATGATTATACTTCATGGTCACAGATATTCTATCAGCCTCTCTATTATTCATGTTCCTGCTCTCATTATGATAGTAATTGACACTTCCAATACACATTGATAAACTTAGTATTTTCACAGAATATTCTGAGCTGGAAGGGACCCACCCTGAAAAGGAGAGCCCCAAGAATCACACCATCTTATAAGTTTCTACTTCCAGTAAAAAAATGTCGACTTTTAACAAGCCAAAATAAACACACAAAAATGTGACTGGTGCTGAAAGGTTTGATATGGACACAGATTACCACAACAGACCTGTTTAGAATGTTCTCCTACTCAAAGTCAATGTCATGAGCCAGTTTCCTTGCTAGACCACATCCCTTTCAATGTGGCAGTGCAGCTTGCTGAAATGGAAGGATGCATTTGACTGGGTATCACAGCAAACTGACATGACACATTTCGATTTGGTTTTGTTAAAACAAAATCTACCACAAGTGAAATGTTAAACAAATAGATCTCAGTGTAAAATGGTCTGGGTTTTTTGTTTGTTTGTTGGGCTTTTTCTTTTTAATGAAAAGCTAAACATTTCCTTTTGACTAAGTCTATGGACAAAATATTCTTTCCTCAAGCAGAAATGCTTCAACAGGAATGATTGCTTAAATATGAACAATAGAAATACTTTTCACCTGTGGAGAGGCATTTTTTAATGTCTAGTCCTGAAAAAAAATCAGTCCTGAAGTCAGATGATTCTTGTCTTCTGACGGTGTTTCTCTTACATAGTTTTGCCTCTCTCTGCCTACTTCCTCAAGTCATATTTCCAATTATTGAAAACCACTAGTTGTTTAGTAGAGGAAGGAGCCATGCCATTCATAAACTTAGTAGAATACACTAAATGGAAAAGAGATTTAGTACAAGAGAAGATAGAGGAATAGCATAAAATGATAAGAGCAATCAGAGCCACAGACAGGTCTAAAGGTGAGGGCCCAGCTAGAAAGATGTAAACAACAATAGAGGAAGAGAAAAATACAGTCAGTGGTAGGTGAAACCTGAAATGCAGTGGTGCTAAAGAGACACTTGTTTCCATGGTGGTAATTCCCCCCCATACACCTCTTTTTTTAAAGGAAAGAGGAGGAGATTCTTTTAGCTCTGAATGTTTCAATAGTTGATTTTTACTGTAATCCTCAGGAACCTCTGACCAGTGTAACTGCTGGCGGCAAGACACGTGGCTTGCTATTGGGGAAAATGTTTTTTCAAACAGTGACACAAACACAAATTAAATGTAGCCTACACTGAAACACTAACTATTCTCCATGTCATATGACAATTGCGGAAAAGCTTTGGCTTTTCTGCAGCCAAAACAAATTTTGCTATTGGGTTTCATGGGATGAGGACACCATTCTGGGAATTTAGGGGCTGAACACTGTGGCTTCACATTTCTTTTGGTGACAGTGGCTACAGTTTCTGTGGCCCATTCCAGCTCCCAGCAAATGGGCCTGGTCTTGTGCTGCAGCTGAAGGAAAAGCTTCTTAAATGCATCCCCAGTACGTCACATAATTATTCCCACAGGGCTGGAATCCTGTTTTCACAGGGAAGCATTAATTCTTTATAGCAATTGTCTCTAGTATATCAAAAAAATGGCTACCATGGCAGCAGTATTTGACTGTTTTAATTTTAAAGAATTTTTTGAGTATGAAAGGAGAGTAACTAAGCACATTGTTTATAATGAAACTCCTATAGCTACATTTCCTCATGCCACCAAATAACCTAATAAGTGAAGTAATATATAATTCACCTTCGCACAGAAGATGGTAGAAATTCTTTCATTTAATTTGTATGTCAATATACTAACTTGGGAGAAAGCTGCAGAAACATCAGGCTGCAAACACTGCTGCTGGTATGGATATGACCTGGGATTATTAAGCCACCCTTTTGCCATTTAACACTCCTACAGGTATGAAACGTTGGAGACTATTCCTGAACTTTCTCTAGCACACATTTTATTTGAGAATAGAGATGTAACCTTTTCAGTGATCCCTAAAAGGGTCCTAGTCATTTCCACATCTGGCCTCTATCTTGCTGCAATCTGTTGGTGTTCTCAGGTTCATGTGTTTCCTGATTTCCTATTGTGCATTGAAAAACCACATTTCCCCCACCACATGCTTCTATGTGTATTTCAGCTTTTAAGAATAGAGTCTCACAATGTTCCATTAAGATTCCTGGGGGAAAAAATGAATCTATTTTTGATTACTTTTTTGGTACTACAAAATAACAGGAAAAAGGATTACTATCTTAAAGTCTACAACCTTCAGGCATCACGCTAAGGAGCTCCACAATGACACTCTTGTTATTGCCTGGCTAGAGGCAGAGGTTGCTATTCTTCATTATGCTTTGCTGGATATCTAAATGCCAATAAAATTTCATGCCAACTCTCTCTGTGCCTCTTGTATTACTCATTCATTTTTTTTTCTGATAGGGTAACCCTTAAACCCCATATATGATTTTGCTTTCTTATTAACTTGACAGTCCTGAGAAACATTTGATTTAATATAATAAAGTTTCAAAGCTTAAAAAGCAATCATGGTCATATCACTGGTGATATTCTTACTATTTAATTCAGTATGGAGTCAAATACTGCTGTCAACCTTCAGTGAATAACACTTAGGCTTTTGTCATCACACATTTCCCACTGGATGCATTGCTGGCTGGTGTAGTCATGTATTAAGCACAGTCCACCATGGCTAACTTGCCCTGATTTCTCAAAGTATCCTTCCCTAAATAAGACAGTAAACATTTTAGAAATTAGACATGGTAGGAATACATATTGGTAGATGATATTGCATGGTGCTTAGAAGAAAATAACAGTCCAGAATACAGTCTGTGTTTTAACCTATCTATGAAGCTTTCAGACTCTCTCAAGACTATCTAAAAGAGGTACTTTTAGAATGGTTTCTGAAAATATATCATGCTGATCTAACCTTTGCTCACGTCTACAGATTCTGCCTAAAGGTGGTAAATGTGTCTGTATCCCTCACCACCTCTCCAACTCTTTATACAGAGAATGTAAGCCAATCTCCTAGGCTTGTCTCTCACCAGGTTTTAAAATATATTCACATGTACTGGTGTGAAGGTGGAAGCTGTGGGTGCCTGCTGGAGTGCAGAGCAAGTTCAGGGCCAGCACTGGCTGTGGCCACAGGGAGTGTGGAAGGAAAATGGATCATTATCTGGCCTTCCCCTGTATCATCCCCTGAGTATTTCCATTTACACAATGCAGCACAGAGTCAGATGGGCTGACATCTGCTCTCTATGTATTTTTTTCAACTCAACTTTCACAACTTGGTCATTAGACATCCTACACCAATCCACTTCTGTGGTTTTATAAACTTGTACGGCAACTGATGACAGAAAAGGTTTGCTTTTAGTCCTCAGTCACCATTTGTCTTTGTTTTTCTACCTTACTTCGATTTTCTCTAATTCAAAGAAAGAAAATACCTTTGAAAACTGAGATATTTTCATATTAGGGCAATAAACACAAATAGCATGAGCAGGAGGCGTGAATCTGCATGCTTCCTTATCGAAGGTACATAAGGAAGAGAGGGAAAGGAACACATTTTCCTTTGCACTTTCCAAAATTCTCTGCAGCCACATGGACAGATAAATGCACAAATGTTTGTGACCAACATCTCTGCATTCATCTACCTGTGTTGAGGCAAAAGGTCCTGAAAAATCACTGCCTCAGCTGTAGCACCCCAGAGTGTCAGAGAAGGTGAGTTACTCATTCAGGCAAGTCCACAGGCCATGGATTCAAAAGAACAGGCTGAGTTTAATGTGGTGTATCTTTACGCTGGATTATTCCTCCTGCAATTTATGAGTAGACATAAAAAAACTTAAATCCATACCTCTGACTACTCTAAAGTTAAATGGATGTTAGAAGAAGACTAGTGCTATATCCTAAAATATGCTTAGTGTCTAGAGCCTCTTTGTCCCCAGAAGCATGGAGATTTTCATAGTGCAGCAGCAAATTGGAGTCTTCAAGCACATGGGAATTTATACATTTTCATCCCCCTATTTTAGTCACTCCTGTCAGTTGATTTTCTGCACTGCTCAATTTTGCACATACAAGGAGATTGGTTTTCTGACACCACAGAGGTTATTATGTTGAACTGTAAGAATTTTTCATTTCATGAGAAAAACTTCAAAGCAGAAACTAAAAGCAGATGTTCAGGTTTGCTGAGCAGTCAGTCCTGCCTTGAAATCCCCATGGCCTCTTTATTAAAAGTGTGAAGTTTCTTATTACTGATTGTCAAGAGGAAATTTGTTTGGAATTAAGCTTTCCTGTTAATTTTTATTGCTGATTTCTGAGTTTAGACACAGGGAACATTACATCCTTCATTACATCATCCTCCAGAGGACACTTTGTAGAGTATTAGTAAAGAGTTTACTTGCAGGTATTTGACAAGCAAGACTACAAGTTATATCCAAAAGAAAGGAAAAACAAAATCCTCAATTTTGGCTTTTATTTGATTGGTATCCATTCACTCCACCAGCAATCTCAAAAGCACCTGAATGCTACAGTGACCATACCAAGAATCTTATTCTGTACCTGACGTACTAAATAGCATGTAGCTGCACTTGCCATAAATAAAATGTGACAATTCACAGTGATAGGACTGTATTTTCTGGGAATGAATATAAATTCAGGGAATTTTCCCTTTTTCCTACTAGACTACAGTTGTGTTTTATTAATTGGTGTTTTTACTTCTGCTGTGTCTCTATGAAAAGAAGCACACAGAAAATAGTACTACCCAAGGTTCCAAGTCCAGTCCACATGTCTCAAAATACTACTATAAAATTTTCATAAATAAAAAGTAAGGAGCAAAACAGGAACATATTCTTGCCATGATAATACAATCATTAGAGAGCACAAGCAGAGAGAAATAAAAATAGCTGACTTCCACCACCATTTTTAATGCAAAAAGACTAGAGATACTGCAGCATCAATACTGATTGAGAATCAGAGACGGGAAGCAGTATATGATATTCTGATCCAAGGATGAAAATAGTCTCTCTTTATGGAAGAACTTTTTTATAGCACACTGGAACACCTCTGCTTTCATTGTTTCCTAGGTACTTCACATAAAGGACTCAAACTACAGAAGGCTGTCAGTAGCTTATGACATGGTTGTGCACAACATTTGATAGTAGTATCCAAAAGGATAATACCAGGATAATTAAAATAATACCTGATTATCCAAAAGGATAACCTATAGTATTTCATGGCCAAGAGCAATAATGAAATAGTAAAATCTCAGGAAATGTTACATTTCTGTCCTAGTCCATCTTGGAATTGCAAGACAGGAATAATTTGGCATTTTTGGATGCTTCTCTGAATATTGGTGTTTACCCCTTACAATTAAATATCCCTTATAGCTAAAAGAAACATGGTGGAGCAGCTTAATGTATGTCTTCAGAAAATATACTCCATTTCAGTAGCTTTCAGCCTGCCATGGAAGGAAAATTAGGCCAGAGAAGTTCATGAAAGATAGCCAAACAGAAATGCTCATTATTAGTAAGGCTGAGAGTTGTGCAGGGGATCCCACCCTCAAGGACAATTTTCAGTAGTCCTCTAATTGAAGCAGAATTTTAATTTTGTTTTTTTTACCCAAGCTCAAGTGCAAAACTAATTAATGTAAGGGGCCCTATGGTCTAAGTCACACAGGAGTCCAAAGTGGTCATGACAGAGCATTGCTTTGGTCTTTTCACTGTAACTCAGACAGAGAGCTGAACATGTGCATGAGTCATAGTTCTGTGCAGTAGAGAATTTAGCTGTATGGGTCTTGGATATTATAAAGGACACCATGATCCCATTTAAAAATGCTTTCATTGCTGAATTGCTGATCCCTTAGCTGAATATTTACTATTTTCTTCTTGGTTCTAGTCATCCCTGAAAAGTCAGTGAAGGAAATTGCAGGGATCCCTGGAACAGCTAAGGACACAATTAAGAAACTTCTTGCACATAAAAACAGTGTGAAAAAGCATGAAACAATCAAGAATGCAATCCCAGAAGCAGCCATGACCCTGCCTTCTAAGAGCCACTTGCAGTTACCAGACCATGAAGGTGGTATTGACCTTGGTGGGAGCTACAGTGAGGTAGAGAAAGAAACTGAAGCTACTGCAGAAGAGGAGGCAGAAGACTCAAATGAAGAGGAGAAGGAAGATTTCGAAAATCAAATTGATGAGCGAAGCCTTAGAGGAGATGTCTTTTGTAAGTTTCTTTGTTTTTTAAGAAATGTGGTTTCAATGTAAATATATACATAAACACTAACAAAATCCTCACAAAACATTATAGACACTTTATCAGAATTTCTTGCAGAAAATGAGTCATAAAAATCATAGGTTAGGTTTGGAAGGGACCTTAAAGATCGCCTAGTTCCAATATGCTGTGCAATTTCTTGCTGTGTTTTTCAAAGATTTCAAATGTATTTTCAAATGCATTAACTATCTCTAAGGTCCTCTCCAACCCAAGCAATTCTATTATTATAATTGGTTTTTAGTACAGCTGTCTCAGTCAAATATTCTTCAAGATAGTGGCAAAAATATGTAACATGAAAAATACACACTGTCAATAGTTTATTAATTAGATTTTCTCTTTTCCAAAGTATAGAAAAATAAAAAAATACTATCCCATTGTAAATAAAATTATAATAATAAAAATGAAAAAAGTTTAACTTTCAATTTATTGCTATTTAACTTGGAAAGAGACACAAGTATATATATTTTTAAAGGAAAAATAATTTTAAGGTCCTCTGGAAAAAATGGTCTGTAATATTGTAGTACTGTAGGGCAGACAAGAAAAATGTGATTATTCACTTAATACATGGGAGAATACCAGCTGCTTTGCCAAATGCACACTTCTAAAATTGTCCTTTTTTTTACAGTGGTAATTGGACTGTTTCAGTTTAAACTGAAATTTTCCTCAAATTATGCTAGGGAGCTGATAAACAGAACAAAGTCAGGACTTTGCTCACCAATCTCATCACTTCCTGCAAATATTAACAGTGGCTAATGGCATGTTTCCAGTTTGCTGACTATACCAAAATGGAGAGAGTGACCCATACACTAAAGGGCAGTGCTGTTATTAGGAGGCAGCTGGCCAGGCTGTGGAAGGAGCCTGACAGGAACATGATGAAGTTCAACAACAGCAAATGGAAAGGGAGAGAAAAGCTTCGTGCAACATTATGGCTTTGGGATGACTGCTTAGGAAGAAGCTCTGCAGTAAAAGGGAAGTTTTGGACTTTCCATTACAAGACAGATGAGGACACACTGGTGAGCCTGCCTGTCAGCTTTTCACCAGAGGAAATGGTGACAAATTTCTGACCGACGGTGCCCTGCCTCCCAAGTGTGGAGGATCCTGCGCTCAGGATGTCACTCTCCCTCTGGCCAGCCACACCAGATCAATTCTTGAAGCCCCAGACTGTCTTTACTCAGCCTTTCACTCCTGACTAGCATATACTACTTCCTGTCCATCTTCATCAATCCCTTCACAAATTACTTACCAAAAAGAGGTAGCAGGTGCTGGAGCTGATACCGAATTGGGGTTGATGTTTTCACTGGATGGCAAACTATCCTTGGGGTTCAGCCTTGCCATGCTGGTACTGCCAAAGGCAACTGAGAGTCTCAGAACAAAGGATTAAGTGACTTGCCTCTGTTCTCTCACAAGAAGCAACAAAACACAGGTCTTCTGGTGGTCCATACTTTTACAATTAGAGAATTGTGTTTCACACACATTTCTACCAAAATACTCTCCTAAAGAAGGACACAACTCTTCCCAGTTGTGCTAATTAATCCTAAAAGGGCCGTAATTTTGCAGAAACTATGGAGAAAGTGAGCAGAAGACAGTTGCAATATATGTGTTGACTTCTGTCAAGATCAGGTTCTCAGGTACTCAGGGTTCTTCATGAAGCTCAGTTAATGAGGAGCTTGTGTGTGCCAAGAAGCTGGTGTGAATTGACCAGATATGTTGGGCTGAATGTGTTAGACTGGGAAGGACTCAAAAAGATTGACTAATTAACAGCAAAATGTTAGTGGAAGCTAAAGGGAGATTTACCCTTGGCATGAGTGTGTTTCCCTGCAATTGTGATTTCTGTAGGATTAAAAGCTTTTCTTTCTTACCAGAATTGCAGGAATATTGCTGGTCTACCACTTTTAGGGGCATAACACTAAGAGGTTCTGTTAATAGTTACAGTAAATAAGAAATTAAATATTTATAAACAATACTGTTATTAGTTATAGATTTATTTATGAAAAATTCCGTGCCATAAAGGACTGTGGGCTTTTCTGCTTCCTCAGTTGTGAGGCAAGGCAGCCTGTTAGAAAAAAAACAAACCCCAGTCAGCTCTTCTATCTCTTTCTGCCTTTGTGGGCTGGCTGGCTGGCTGGAGCTAACTCAGTCATCTCAACAGGTTTCTTCTGTAGCCTGCTTGGACAGGTCAGGAGGATTTTCAGGAATACTGCCCCTAGGGTAGGGCCACCCTCTGTTCTGGTTAAAGGATGCAGGGCTCTGCTCTCAGCCTGCTGATACAGGGGGAACATTGTCTCCTGCACTGGGCTACGTGACCTGGTGCAACTGCAAAGGGTGGATCCTGCAACCTTCCAGCTGAGTACTCAGTGCTACACGGTTTGGAATGCGCTAATTTGCCTGATTTCAGTTTGAGTGAGGGCACACAGGGAAAATCCTTCGTCCACAGGAAAATCCAAATAATTTAGTTTTGTCATGGGGATTGGTGAGATTCTTTTTCAAGGACTTTCCCAATCAAACCAGGATATTTGAACACCATGTACCTGGGTTAGGCAGAGTCTACCTGTTTCTACAAAAATTACCACTACAGCTGACAGCAGTGACAATGAATATTATTGCATTAATATATTAAAGCATTGTGGTTCGTGTCTATTTTTGTCTATACTGTCTTTGTTACAGTCACATTTGGCTGGAATTTTCCTTTATAGATATAAGAAATTTATATGCTGAACTTGCTAAAGAGATTTTATTTTGCTGGGGAAAACTGGCAGAAACTTGGTGTGCTGCTTGATGCAGAGATAGCAGCATGCCTAAGATGTATTTTCATTAAGTATGTGAACTCTATTATTTATGCTTTTTCTTGTTTGCTACCAACTGTGATTCAAGGACTTAAAGCAACGTGCCATTTTTATTTCGGGATAGGTTGCTTAACTGTGGTTTCTTTCCTTTTAAATTTTCATATGCTATACTTGATCCTTGTTTTTATAAAAATTCAGTCATGATTTAGGCACTTAATTGCTTGAACATTTGACTTTAAAACATTTTCATTTTCGATGATATTGAATGATCCTTCAGAGCATATCATTAGCTCAAATTTACAGCTCATAAGTTTGTACATTTTTTCCCTTCTTTGCTGATGTCTATTCAGCAGATTCCTTTACTACAACATTAAATTCCTCCATATAATCCCCTCAAGTATTCACATAGCATCTGCCTTCTGTATTATTAATATTGGTATTGTTTGTCTTCCAGGAAGAGTAGTTAATTAGGAAAAATAGATAGGTCCCTTTTCAGAGATCCTAATTTTTATTTTTAAATTTATGTATTATTTTATCATAGTAGTTTTACTACATAATAAATATATGGGGAGCCACAGGAAAATATTGTAGGGAAACGAGTTTATTATATGGAGATGGAAATTATTAAAATAGGCCAACTACCAAAATACTGTGTGAATACCTTTGTGAAAATTTCTACTCACCATTAAAGAAAACAAACCCACAATAGTTAGAGATAGCAAAGTGAAGAAATGTCAAAATTAAGGTCATCTATGAAAACTTAAATTTTTTCTTATATTTTTATATCTTATGATACAGTCTGTAATAGCTTCAAATTACTATTTTCCATGGGATTCTTGCCTTGTTCAATGTGAAGGAAGGACCTGTCCTGTTGTGAAAGCTGCAGTTTAATAAAGAAGAATATTTATTAATAGACTAATTATTTATCAATGTGGTTTCACTATTAATTATTTATTCGTTATTATTAAATAGTTTAACAAATATGCCCTATTTATGGCAAAATTTTAAGATGTATAGACAATGAGAGTAGGCCATAGCACTGGAAAGCTCCTTACTACATGAGAAATGCCCTTGCTGCATATGCAAGAAAACACAGAGAGCTGGACCAACTTGGTTATATAAGCAATGATTGTACAGATGGTACACTCAAGCTGCACTTAAGTATTTAAGCACAGCCTTAATTCTGACAGCTTCTAACACTTCAGTGCTTTTTGGCTACCATTGGTAATCCAGAATGGTATTGCCAGCTGCATCTAAATTCCATATTCTGTACTTTATCAGTTTATGAAACTCATATCATGCTTAAAACTCCTTTAGTATCATGTAGCCAGCTACGTTATTGCATAGAGACACTTCCTTTGGTAGTACCAAGAATGATAAAGAAGTTTTGGGTTCTAGTTTATTTGGCAATACTAAACATGGACTGTTTCCCTTATGACTTCACAGCTCTTAATGCTGAACAAGAGAATTTTCTCAGTTAATCATGATATTTGCTCTTACTCTTTTATGCTAATTACACCACTGTGAGACAATAATGCTCTGACCACAGCTCAGTTTATAGCTGAGGCTATGGCAAACTTCTGCCAAGTGTAATTCTTTCAGAGGAGAATGTAGCAGCAGAGAAATGGTATATTTCTTTGTCTCCAGCATGGTGATATACCATATATATAGGAAGCTAGTCTTAAATTTACTATGTCTTATATTCTGCTTGATTTTTTTTACAATGCCCACTCTGGTTTTCTGAGTTTTTTGTGGTTTTTTGTTTGTTTGGTTTTGGTTTTGTTTTTGTTTTGTAATGGGCTTTGAACACCAGAGAACAGTGTCAGAAAAACAGCAAGTACATTTTTTGTGAGAGTTCTTTCATGCTGCAGTTCCAGGCATTTTAGATTCTACATGTTAGAATTACCAAGAGTGAGTTACTTTTCTCAAATTTTGTGTGTTACTTTTACATTTAGACTAATTAGACTACCTAGGCAAAAACAGGCACCAGCATTTTCCAGCAGAGAGAAAAATCACACAGTAATAACAAGAAATAAAAACATGCCACATTGCCCACAACTAGCATACTTAAAGACATGGGTGCTTAGATTCTGCTACATATCTGCTCTTCCAGTATAGCTGCCTCAGCAAGAGCTCAGTGTGGTGCCGCAGATGATTTACTAAAAAATACAGTCACAATAACAGGGACCAAAAAAAAGGAACCAAAACTTTAAGGATAGCATATGCATTACTACAGACAAATAGATAACTACTTCCAGGCTATAAACAAAGCCATATTTTTTCAGACTAAAATGTCATTTCCAAATGCACTGTAAGTAACTTTATATACAGCAGCTGACAAAGCTGAGAGGTGAAACCAAGTGTGCAGAAAGGAAAATCTATCAGTGTTTTCAGTAAGCTCCTTTAGCACCAGTCACTTACCCGCTGCTTAATAGTGCTTTTGTACTGTTTCTGAGGGGTGCCCATAAAACTGCTGCCACAGACCTGTTCTACTGAGCTCCTGCTTGTTGAGTTTTGGGAGTTCAGCTTTTTTTTTTTTTTTTGCTTGCTTGCTTTGTGTTAATTTTGAACCCCTAAATGTTGCTGTTTACTCGAAGCACTGGTTTTCCAGATGTGCTCCTGAAGCTTCCTATTGCTTTTGTGATCTCACTGGCCCTTATTTGACTTACAGACTGACTTGAAG
Organism: Climacteris rufus; assembly: GCA_013398175.1. Taxonomy (NCBI): domain Eukaryota; kingdom Metazoa; phylum Chordata; class Aves; order Passeriformes; family Climacteridae; genus Climacteris; species Climacteris rufus. The sequence goes on along the minus strand of VZRZ01002084.1, from coordinate 27,619 downwards.
GTTTGTCTACGTGGCACTTTTCAGACAGACCTGAGCTCACTCAAGCTGTCTTCCAAGCAAGTCATGTGCACACCAGCTTCAAAGAAGTGGTGTGCTCCACACTGGCACAACTGGCAGACCGGTGCTAATAAACCTGTTTGACAGGCAGAGTGAACTGGTGTCCACCTGCATTTCTGGGAGGGCATTGCTGTGCACTGTACAAAAGGATGTGCTTGAACTCACTCTTTTTCTATACTTTTTAGTGGCAATCTCTTTCTTTACTTTTCTATCTAAAGGTCCCTGGACAGAGGACAGTTAGGAGATGGCTCTCAAACCTCATTTATGTCATTATGTGCAGTGCTCCCTGTAGTCTTCCATTTTTAAAGTGGTGTTCTGGTTTCCTGTATAAATTCTAAATTTATAAATCCCCTTCATGGCATTCTATTTAGTCCCCTTTACACTAGAACAATGTCTCAATGCTTCTTTTCAGCCCTACTCTCTCATTTTCTTAGGTTATGTGCTAGAACCTCAGTAGTTCCAGAGTTGTTTTATGCGAGTCCTTCTATTTTTTCAGGAAGTACTTTCAGCCAGGTAGACTGGCTGGGGCCATTCTTGTGCAGAAAGTCTCCTTTCCTGCTGCACCATACAATTGACAAACTGCACCTGGCATGGCTCAAAGAGATTCTCCCCTCCTAAGAACAGGGGCAATACTCAGGTATATACTGCAGGTAGCAATACTGAGTTTCCTGCAGATGCAAGAACCTGTATCAGCAACAAGGTGTCTGTTCTCAGGACCCAAACATCCCCAATTTACTTCTGCTCAGCTTGTCACAAACAATTCCTGTGGAAATTGATAGCAGTTCATTACATAGGCACCTCTGCAGACCTGGGCATTAGTTCTCTCTGCCTCTAATTCCTCTCATAAAATCAACGCATCTTACTTCATAAGAATATCCTGATGACATCAATGATTAAGAATGTGTGCTTCCATGATATGAGAGCATTTATAAGCAGAGGTTACAGAGCAGCTATTGCTGCAGATAAGTAGATGGGAGGGCATTAGCAGTACAGGAAGAAGGAAGGGCTCTGCTGTGCCCAGAGTGGGACATACATTTGCCTTTCTACAAAACTACTTGACAGAAGAAGAGCCAAAAAAGAGTAATTCTGACTCCTGCCTACCACTGACAAGGGAGTAAACTTTGGATCCTGGTTATGTGTGATGATGTAAAATGTAGGCACTTTTCAAGCAGTAAGGTTTTTTTGAAACCATTCTGTAAGCTTACAGTTTCTCATGATATACAGCTGATATCTTTCAGTAAGTGTAAAACCTGATTGTAATGCCTGACTGAAAACAAAAATAGACTTGGAAACAAAACTGGACTCTTCCTCTGTGCATGACAGTTCTTTGCTTGATAGCACATAGCTACACCTGCATGTGTCTCTCTCAAGTGAATTCAAGTGTAACTCAGTAACTCAGCAAATAAATCATTCTGGCAGCTGTAGTCTTCTGTTAAATCACTCCACTCTTTTCAGAACTGATCATATTTTTAATAGCTCTCTTCATTTTGGCAAGGGTGTTCACAGTCTGAGCCTCTTTCACCAAGTAGAAGGCCAAGTTCATGGCATAAGAGTAAACACCCAACCTCTGTGTGCCTACTCCTACATGTGGATATGTAGACACATATTCATTTGGAGAAAGAGATATTAATCCTTGCCTTGAGTAAGAATATTATCCTGGTGATCTAAGCAATGGCCGGGGTGAGGGGAAGGCTGCAAGGACAACAAGAGAGGACATGCTCCTGGCAGTGCATCAGAAAGCCCGTAAGACTGCATGAGTCTCCTTTCTCAGCTCAGCAGCACCTCTGAAAGTGCCTCCAGGGTGCCTCTTTGTTAGTGTGTGTTTTCATTGGTGTACACAGAACAATTTTTGACAGTTTTGAAGGAGAAGAAAGGTTAAATGGACGGCACAGACTTTATGGTGCTAGGAGATTCTGGATTGCAGTGGGTTCCAAGTGGATTCTTAAAATTGATTATGTGTGAGCATGTTGGAGTATTTAAATGGAAAGTCCTAGCTCAGTCAAATTTATGGGAAAAAACCTCTCCTCTGGACAAATGTGTATGCATGTGAAAGTAATGACTTTTAAAACATTTGGCATTTGCCTATATGATACAATGCTGAGTAGGGAAAAGTAATTTCCATAGCTCCTATCATCTGGCATTGTTGAGGAAGTCTGACCTTTTCTTAGCACAGCTAGCATACCAGTGAAAGTGAGTCTTCCCTTTACCTCATGTGTGATTAGTTACTAACACAGGATATGCAAAAAAAGGTTGAGACTATTTTTTTTAGTGAGTGTGCTTATCTAGTAAACACTTAGAATACTGCAAAAAAGCTTAATCACAGAACTTTAAAATACAGTAATTTGGAGTATTACTTAGCACAAACAAGAGTATGTAAGCTTCTTTGTCTTTGTAGCTCATCAGATAGGAGAGAATTTACCCTGGTCTCTGTTGCTGAAGAAAGTGCTTCTTGAGTAACCACCACTTTTAGGCCAATATCTTAGAGAACATCCCCAACAGCCTAATTCATTGGTTGTGCTGCTGTGCTGACTCTTCCAGTCTGGCACATGACACATAAACCAATTTTTACCAAATAACTTGCTCAAGGGTTTCCACTGGGACTGGTTATCAAAACATCAGTCCATGCTTACCAGCTGTAGCAGGGAGGGTGAGGAAAGGAAATGGCATTTGCCACATCCTTCCTTCCCAACAGACAGCAGAGCTGATCAGATGTGCAGGAGAACATGGACCCCATCTGCAAGTGTGACTTCAGAAAAGTGATTTTCTGGGGCTTCTGTTACAGCAGCACCAGCTATCTGCCCTGAGCATGGAGCAGTGGGCATTTGATGCCCTAATTTTTATGGTTTTTACAAAGTCTCAGACCTTACCCATTTTTTGAGGCTCCTGTTGACAAAGTGCTGCAAGTTACTGTCTTCGCTGTCTGGTAGAGTTCAGGTACTTTGATCATTAGTTGATGTTTTATAGCAAGAAGGCAGATCACCCCACTAAAGAAAGATCAAGTTTAACATTTTATGACCTTGTGAATCTGTAATTCAGTGGAGCTGTAGCTCCATTGACTATAGCTTGGAAGGCACAGTGCTGTGGAAGACAGCAATTTAAGCAAAGTTTTAAAATTCAGAGTGTCTAACTGTAGTTAAGAATGTGGATTTGGTAGTGGAGTGGAAAATACATATATTGACTTATTTAAATAAATGATGACAACTGGTAAAAAATTCCATTTTCTGTTCCTGTGATGACTCAGACTTGACAAGTTGTTTTCCCTAGTTCCCAGGGTGAAAGAAGCAGCTGCCTTTGGCCCTCACCTGGAACAGAGGAAAGTTCCAGTGTCGAGACCAGAGCAAGAAGGTAGCTTATTTTTATTCTACAGTATTTATTTTCCTGTGTATTGTATCTTTTTGTGACAATCTATGTTAGCCAAGTCAGAAAGAGTTTAAAAGCCTTTAACACAAACCAAAGATTTCGTGAACATGCTAGAGACAATATCGGCCCAAACTATGCTACCAGTTCCAGTGTGAGAAACTGCTTTTGTGTCTTTTTCCAAGCATACTCTAACTTTATAAGCCATGCATAGAAAGTTTCCCTGCATTAGAATTTGACCTGCAATAGAATTTAACTTGAATGATTTCATGATAATGAAAAAATAAAGTAATTTCTATTGTCTATGAAATGAAAATGTTGCATAGCACACAATAATCTTCAACAAACAAAATAGACAGATGTAATGGTTGATATTTTTTCCAATTTAGAAAGCAGTAGTCTCAAAAACAATGGATTTGTACAGCAAAGCTCTCTAAAGGCCACGTACTGCCTGTCTCTGTCTCATGATAAAAGAAGGATGCTTCTTTCTGAGGAAATTCAGCTGGCTGATATATGACTCTTGATCTGATCTGTCATGTTTGCATTGCACAGTGTTCCTTTGTGTATGTCATGCTTTTCCTCTACACAGTCATGAAGGCCGTGGTGTGCTCTGGCTGACACCCTTTGTCAGTGTGCTCTAAAGGTCAACTTTGGACTATTCCCAGATCCATAGAGTTAGAGTATCAGGTGCTGATATAAGGGATTCTTCTTATGGGAGGCCAGCTTCTCCTAATGGATAGAACTGGAGCTGGAGCTGATTACGACTCCAGTGTAACAAATGGAGAGTGGAGAGCTCTGAAACTGGCAGATCCCAAACGATTTGTGATGCTAGAGTTCCAAACTAACACCTCCAGCTGTATTTGGGGATCTGCAGGCACTCGGTATACAGAAGTCACAGCATCTAAACTCATGTGCGAGATTGGCCATAAAAAGACAGCAGATTTTCCTGTGAGCTAAAGAAAGAATTGCTACATAAATTCTAATTTTTTTTCCTTTTTGCAGTGTGATCTAGGTCAACACTATCTGAATTCAGGTTATAAATAATTTTAGAATGATTTGTGCATTAATAACTGAATAAAGAGCAAAATGTTTTAACAGTACTTAGGATATAGTGTTCCTAGTAACTCTGCCAATTTTTTTTTCAGTTGATTGCAGCTTCAGTCAAGGGGTCTGTGACTGGAAACAAGATGCTGATGACGACTTTGACTGGAATCCTGCTGATCGAGATAGAGGTATTTCAATATCTGTCATCTAGATAGGATTTGATTTGATGGCTTATCCCCTTCAAAAAAAAAAGGGTGAGGGAGGGGAAAACAAAATCAAGAATTATATTTTCTATCAGTGGGTTATCTTTATAAAAGAAGAAAGGAGGCAGAGGATGCTAGGAGTGGATATTGTTTCTTTGAAATATCCAGTGGAAAGTGGTAATCAGCACATATTTCAACACAAATTAATCAAAATATAAGAAAAATTATTAGAACATAACTCTTCAGAATTTTAACAAGGTGATGGAAACCTTATCAGCCAAATGTTGGGTCTCCCCAAGATTGGTATGACATTTAATCACACATCTGTTGTTTAGATGGATGTGGCAATGTAGTCACTCACATGGCTTAGATATCACTGGAATGACTGCTCAGAAATATCAAACTCTGCAAGACAAACGCAGAATAAGCCAAGGGCAAGGGGCTATTCAAGAACAACCAATACATGAACAGGTGCCAATGGGAGCCTGCTAAAACCTGAGAAAACTCCACAAGAGCAATGTGTGACTGCTGGGTGGATGGACATAAAAAGGTGGGGCTAGACAAGTTTGTTTGACAGGATGTGTCTCCTTCTGTGACAGAGGAAATGTTGCAGAAGTTGCTGCAGTAGTGACCAGTGGATCCTACAGGTCTTACAGACTGCTTGCTCCAGTTCCTACATGCACATTCTCTCCCTCGTCCATCAGAGTCTTTCCATGTTTGTCTTTCTTCACTAATCATTCCTCTCCTGCTCCATATAATTCCCCAAACCCCTTCTGTGTGCTGTCACTTCCAGGAAGACCTTACCCTGGCCTTATCCTGTCTCCCTGAACTTACATCTGCTGATTATGACTTTATTTATGGGCCCAGATGTTTTATTCCTTTATGACATGGTGTGTGTCTGTCACTTAATTGGTCTTCTGGGACTTGGGAAATAAGCTATCAGTTCCTCTATGGGTTTGCCATCAATGAAGAGGACAGTGGAGAAAATATTGAGCTAGCTCAAGGACTGAAATAATCTGACCACAGAGGCACAGCAGCATGTTTCAGGCTGTTGCATTTGAAAACCAGATGGTTTAGTCTTTGAAAGATAGTGCAAGGAAGAATGACCGTAATTGCCAGTGAAATATGAACTCATCTCCTCTGTAAACTGATCTGACATCTAACAGTACAAATTTATTCCTTGCAAAGTACTCCCTGCTGCTTTTCTCCAGTGTGATTTTAAATTATTCAAGTAAACTATCTTCAGCTTCCCCTTATTTTCTTAGCAAACGTATTCAAATTGCTAACAAATAACACAAGTCCATGATAGATGCTTTTTTTTTTTTTTTTTTTTTAAGGTGATGGCTACTACATGGCAGTTCCAGCTTTTGTAGGGCACAAGAAGGATATGGGGCGTCTAAAACTTCTCCTCACCGACCTCAAGCCAAAGAGCAGCTACTGCTTGATTTTCAGTTATCGACTTGCTGGTGAGAAAGTGGGAAAACTTCGAGTGTTCCTGGCAAACAAAAAAACTGCTCCCGTCTGGGAGGAGAACAAAGGAAAAGATGAAAAGTGGAGAACGGGAAAAATAGAGATATTTCAGGGGGCTGAAACAACTAATAGTGTAAGTGTAACACAATTTATAAGCCAACTACCATAACCAACACAACAGTTTAATTTCCTAATACTCAAGTGTTTCACCGACTGTTTAATAGGCATCAGCAATCAAAAGGCTTATATGAAATGGGAAACAGGAGCCCACATTTTAGAAGGCATAAAAGTTATCACCTGATTTTAATTTCAGAACTGAACCACCCCAATTTGTTAGAGCACTGATGCCAGTAAATCTGTCATTTTGTAAAAAAACTGCATCACATCATAAATTAACACAAGTAATCAAAATCTGTCCTTAATATTTCATGCAACAGAAGCATACATACATGCCTGGAAAAATGAAATTTTTCCATTCCATATAAGAGGATGCTCTCAAACCACACTAAACCAGAGCATTAGAGCAAAAGGAGACATCATGTATAATGAAGAGTGGGCAATCACCTTAGGAGCAGGGTGTACCAACCAACAGGGAACACTGCCTCAATCAGGACTTGAGCGAGTTTCTCCTTGAAATCCTGGGGCCTGCTTTCCATTTGTGTCATGGAACATTTTCAGCCCTGTGTGTAATTGAATACAGTGAATAAAAAGGAAATGCAAGCCCTCTTCAAGGTCCTTTCCACAGCTGGAATGACGTAGAAAAGCCCTTACAAAAACGAGAATCAGACTATAAAATAAAAACCCAGACGCCCTATTTATAAAAATGAACCTACATACTATATTGAATACACATGAGAGAGTAAATATGTATAGTATGTACACACAAAACCTGAGGATTCAAATAGATAAAAAACAAACAGTTATAATCTCTTCAATAAATGAAATGCATTAACATGCTGTGATAAAACTACATTATTATAAGAGGATTTCACTCAATTTGCATTTTTTGTACAATAAAAATAAATCATCTTATTAAAGTAATCCATTTCTAAATCAATGCAGAGGACTTTAAATCTAGTTCAAATAATAAAAGAAAGCTCTAAAAATGGCAAGGTTTCAAGCCTGTAAGTCCTGTATTGTGATAAAATATTCTTCAGATATAGCATTATAACTAATAAAGAGTTATAAATGTTTGGATAAACTACATTTTCACTGTTAATACATATCTTTTCTTATGACAGGTCACTTTTGAATCAGAACGTGGGAAGGGCAAAACTGGAGAAATTGGAGTGGACAATGTTATGCTAATTTCTGGTCCATGCCCAGAAGATACCTGATAATGGACATTTGAGTATACCAGATTTAATCCTATTTTTCACATTTGCCTTATTAGTTGTGTATTTTTGTATTCTTTTCTTTATAAAAAACCAAAACAAAACCATAAAACTGTGCCTTGAACTTAATGCAACAATGCAAACAGAAAAACTGATGTGCAAGATGCACAGTACACCTTTTTATGAGCTATTCTAATTCTAAAATATGTTTTGAATGTAATACTACTGTATTTTATAATTCAAGGTCGGGGTTTCTAAAATATTATTTGTCTAGCTTTTTTACAAAGTCTACATGCTTTAATTTCTTAAAAATCTTCTTAAGGCTATTCTTAAGTCTTCTATTTCATTTCTTCTTCACAAGAACATAAAGCAGTATTTAAGAGGATGTTACTACTTCTGGGGACATAATTAATTTCTTATTTAGTGGGTATGTTGTCCCAAAAATCAGTATTCATCACACTGTGTGCAGTAAGGCAATCACACACAGAGCCAAGGTATTTATTTAATACTTCTGCAAAGATGGGTGCTAAGTGGTAAATCCACAAAGCTAGCACACCAAGCAGAAAAGGTGACCACTATTTATATGCTGTTAATCTTGATATATTCCACATATCCAATATATGTTCAGTGTTTACTACTCTTATTGCTGAGTTGTGCTGAGCTGGCTTCTTATCTTGGGCAGCCTGGTGGTCTTCAGTGTTTACTGTTCTATTATTGCTGAGCTGTGCTGAGCTGGCTTCATTAGTTTCTTCTTACCTTGTATGTCCTGCAGTAGCACGCCCTTCCTCCCAAATGCTGTTACCCCTCTGGGTCTGGGGTCTTTGAAGCAGGTCAAGCCCTAAACTTTAATAAGGCAATTCTATTGAAAAATAATTTGTCTTAGACATCAGGTAAATATTCAATCTGTTGATAGGTAGGAAGAAAGTGAGGAGCTTCATTTCCTTTTTGATGGAGCTTAGCAAGTTATAAGTGGATTCATGTCTTTGAGGAATATTTTCATTACCAATAAAGTATATAAAATACCTTGTCTGTCATCAGTTCTTTGAGTCACACAATTCACTGTTTAGAAATGATTCCTTTACAGTTTCATAAGCATTTAATGTTCATCATTAACAGATGATGTTACCAACTGGCACAGAAAAAAAGAGCAAAAAGAATGACTTCACATTGAATGAACTTCACATTATGTACTGACCTTCAGGAACAAAAGGCTCCTGCTGGACTGTAGGCCTACTTTAGCCCATTAGAGGTGAGAAGGAATGATTTTCATTGTCCATGAGACAGTATGACCTAGTGACCACAAAATAAGGCTCCTCTTACACAACTGAAAAAAATAATCTTTGTTGTGAGTTCCTTCATGACCCCTCAAACTTCACCAAAAGGAGTGGAGATTACTGGCTGTCCCCAGGAGCAGGAAGATGAGCAGAACTTTCTCCCAGAGATGAGGAGCTGTCACCCACTGCCAAGCCTGCCCATGCACACACACACAAGTGACGGTGCATGTACACATACACATTTGAGAAGGTTCCAGAATGCAGGTTACATTTTTTCTGAAGGGAACTCAAATGACAATGCTGTGGAGAATATTATTTTTTTGTCTCGTGATCTCTTCTGAAAGTACCTAATGGTCTGGATTCCAAGAAGACAGAGATGCCCATGGAAAAGCTCTGGCTCAGGCAATGTTCAGTTAAATACCTGTGCACGTTTTCCTCTTGGTTAGCTCTGTGTATCCCCTTCCAGGCTGGCTGCTCTCTGTTTATTATTAGTGAGTCTCTTACTTTATTTTTTTGTATGAAGAAGGGGACATCCAAAATGACTGAATAGAATTTTGTAGACTAACACCAAAGAACCTTGAGGAATTCAGCCTATATGAAGCTAAGCTTTTTAACAAAGGATAAGCAAAACTGAAACATCGGGAACGTTTATAATAGCTATGTAATCAAGAAATGTTTTTTTAACAGAAATAGTTTGTGTTACAAAACAGGTACTCTGAGAAGTGTACATGGACTTCAACTTTGACAGGTGAATCTGTTTCCTGGTGTCTTTGGAGTTGTTGAGGAAATTTCAGAAAAAGGACTTGGGAAAAGCAAACTCTTTTTAATCTCAGGGCAAAGAGTCTGGGAGTTTCAAAGTGAGGGCAAAGTTCCTTCCGTATTCAATTGGTTGTTGACTGTGATTGATCTCAGGATGCCTGAATAGCCTGGTCACAATGAGGCACAAAAGTGAAACAAGTATAATTCTAGATTCCTTCCTCCTTGTCTTACTGTGAAGCTGAACTACCCTTACTGAAAATCAAAAAAATGAAAGTCCCATTTTTTTGAAATAAAATTCTATGTCTAGCTTCAAACAGCAATAATTTATACAGTGTCTCTAAATACTAAGAAACTTAAGAATCATCACATTGTCAAGCATTGCAGTTAAATGAAGTGTAAATGATGTATATATGTGGAGCCAATCTAGTCCACCTAAAAAAATGCAGCCGTTCTGTTGTGGTGCCTCTGGGCGTGGCCTGCGACCGGGCCGGGCCGGGACCGTCGGTTCCTTCTCCCCCCGCGCGGCAGCTGGGGTGGCACAGCCCGGCTGGCAGGGGCCGTTCCCGCCCAGGGGAACAGCTCATTGGTTCCCGTGCCGGTGCAGACAGCGACTGATTGGCCGGCGCCACTGTCAATCATTGTGGTCCTCCGCAGTGATTGGCTCACCCAGCTGCCCTCCCCTCACCTCCGTTTTATAACACGCCCTGAGCGCCATTTTGGCTTTGTCTTCTCCGCACCATGTTCCAGTAATAAAACCTGCTGGCGATAAGCGGAAAAGAACCCTTTCTCGTCTCTTCACTTCCCTGCATAAATTAAACCGCTGTGCGTGAGCTAAGCCAAGATCTGCAGGAGTTCTGATGCTCGGCTCGCCTCTGATCGGAGACTAGATAAGGCCTGAGTCGCGATATCTAGGCAAACGGGACCGGCGCAAGAGACTCCGAGTTACTCGCGCTTTCTACCCACGGTACTGTTCATTTCTTGCATGGGCAATTACTGGGCACAGAAAGATAAATACTACCTGTGGAAGGCATAATATCTAAAGGTTATTTGCTCAATACACAAACAATAGAAAGTAAACGCAATGAATGTGGTCTGATATTGAGCTGGTATTTATTCATTGTTGGTTGAATCATAGCCCACCATGAATCATTGCTGGGACAAATACTTTAGTGGTAGAATTCCATCCAAAAGTCAAGACAAAAAGATTTTGCGTTTCATGGAATAAGTAAAAAAATAATTTGCACAGATCAGTACAAACTAACTGCAATAGGTGCCACGAGGCTGTAGTACATGCAGAAGTTGTTTCTCATTTGTTTCCAAAAGATCATCATATACAAGATAGATGGCATCATAGAATATCATAAATATAATTCATGAATAATAAGATCTGAATAGCAAAACTGAAACAATTTTTTGTTGTGAATAAATTCAATGACACCTTCTGCAGAAGCAACAAAATAAATCCATTCTGTATAGACATTCTTATAAACCACATCAGCGCATCACCAAATTAACTGGTATTGTTTGCAACATTCAATCCAAAGATGGAACTGCTAAGGGCAAAACCTACATGTGTCTCCCTCAGATGAAAACAGTTAAAGGGCAAATTATGCCTATAGTCATTAATGCCTCAAAATGTTCCTGACAGTTTTCCATTACTATGAAATGTGAAATCCATTATCTGCTTGATTATTTTAGACAGCAAGGAAACAGCACTGGGACTATTTGAGAAAGTTACATTTATGCTATAATCAAGTAGCTTGAACTTTGATAACATCATTTGTAACTCTTAAGTCTGATAACACACTTTAGTACTCTGCCTACAAGTTAATGGAAAAAAAAGAGCTTCTAGCTAATTACCCAAATCTATACTACATCCTTCAGAAGCTACTCAGATGTGATCACTTAATCTTGAATGTTGTAACAAAAGGTCTGAATTGCTGTTCTTCAGCTGCCAAAGGAACTAACAAAGACATTTCATTTTGACAACGGTGAATACATGGAAATGCTGAGGCATGTTCCCAAAAGACGGTTATCTTTTAACATGCAACTGAAAGGAACTTCAAACATTTTCCAGCTATTAGATGTTATTTCTATATATTAAAAATTATTCCAAATTTTTCAGGATCATAAAGATAATGAAGAGGTGTTTTCAATGACTGCTGCTCATATTTACTTCATAATTGCTATATTGTTAATGACAGAGTCATACACCTGCATGTACTGGAGGTATTGTAACTCATGCCAATATATTAATGAAAAGGTAAACAGCAAGAAGGTGTGAATAATGATTTACTTGGTCATATCCATAACTGTTACATTAAAGCTCATCACAGCAAAACATTTTTAATACAAAATAATTTCTAATTTTGGTAGTTATTAATCTCTCAAATACCTGACTTCAAAATTTGATTTCAACAAAGTTAGACATACGGTCTCTCTGACCCTCCCCAGTTCTTCAGGAAGGGCACATTATACAACTGCTGAGAGAACACTGGTTGCTAATTTTTTATTTGGGGAACACTGGGGAATAATATTTGGCCTTCTATGATTCAGTTACCTTTTTTTAATTTCTTTTTTTTTTAGGAAATAGCCTGATACTCTGTCTGAAAATCTCTCAGTTTCTCAATATTTCTGTAATGCATTATACCAATTTCTATTTCAAATATATTCCTGAGAAGAAGCTTCCCTTTCAACAGGCTTGATAAATCATTTTAAGAGTGATCCTTTTAGGTCCTCAGATTAAAGATAACAAAAATCCCACATTTAGAGTGTTTTATTAATTCATCTAAAATGAAAGGGAAGTATTTCAAAGCTAAACATTATGTAGACTAATACAACACATGATAAACAATTAGTGTAATTAATGATGATAGAAATAAGGTCTGACTTAATGGAAACAGCATTTCCCTAGACTTGCCTTAAAACAGCATTTAATTATTTTTTCTTCATATGCTTCTTTTTACATCCATGAAAAGACAGTGCTTCTCCAACAAGCTGGATGGTTTGCAAGGGCACTAAATAGCTCCGCAGATATGTTCTGACAGGACCCAAGTCGAAACTCCCCCTCAAATGATTCCCACAAAGAGCTTGGGAGTCAAAATGCTCCAATAACTACTCCCAGGAGGCATTTCACATGCAGAAGCTCCACTTTTTTGTGTGCGTGTAGAGGAGGTGACGTTTAATTTTCAGCTCTTTGTTCTGAAGACAGACAACAGTAAAGTCAGCAGCTCGTTCAGGCCCTTGAAATCTTCTGCCAGAGCTGACTGCCCTGCTCCATTGCTTTCTGCTGCTGTACAGTGACATCACTGCTTAACTTTTATGCCCAAAATCTGTTTGCTGACCTGGATACCTCCGGGGTGCAGTCAGTAAATCTGACCTTGGCAGATAAAGCAGGCAATCAGAATCTGGCCCTCGAGTTCAGGTTGATAGCAATTTAATTTTAAAACCCTGGGGTTTGATTCACTGCAAGTTACTACAGTGTTTTAACTCACTGCAGTATTTTATTTTCTTGCTATAGTTGATAGCTTAATACATGGTATTTTGTGTACTGCATAAGGATTTGTCTTCCACCTGAAAAATGGCTCAATTTACAATTATACAATAGCATAAGAAAACCAGAAGTCACAAACATGAAAAAATGGTACAAAATAATGTTAAATACTTTTAGAAATACATACCATAATCAGAAACAATATATTTCAAAATCACCCACAAAAAACCTATTCTTCCCTCAAGCATTAATTTTATTCTAAATTAAGTAGTGCTCACAGCTGATTTTGAAAGTGCTAGAACAGATACAGTACTCAAGAAAGCCACGTGTTCACTTACAGTGAACACTTACTTACTCATTAGCATCACCTCTTGCCCAGGATGTAAATATATGGCAATCCTAATTTTCTTGGTCTTCTTTGACAGCATGTTAAAATAGTCACCCTTTCTAGATGCAAGGGGGCACTTGTAGACTGGCCCAAGTACATGCACTATTGAAAATGTATGTGAAAGTGTGAATAGCAAGATAGTAATGTTTGCCTTCATGGGTCAAGATAGTCAAACTGAAATGTGGCTGCAAAGAATCTTGTGATACTGAGTGACTGTGCAAGCAAATGGCATATGGGAATTACTTGTGGGTCACTGCAAAGTAATGGAATAGCAATAAACAATCTTTATATCTATATAATCAGTGGCTCCAAATTAGCTAATACCTCTAAGGAGAATGACCTGAGAATGAATGCATTTTTCTTTGGAAACTCACCTGCACTGCAAAAACAAGCACATCAAGCACATAAATGTCCCCGTGTTTCCTGTCCACCATGTCACGTAGTTGTGGAACACAGGGCCACTTTGCAGTTGATTTGCTTGCTGGTTCCTTCGGGAGAAGAGTCAATGGACCTACATCATGGTCATCACAGTTTGAGAGCTCTCTTCTTTATCATCTAGTTACTATTTGAAGAGCACTTGTGTGCATGTAAACAACCCCTGGGCTGCCACAACAAATTCATATTTGACTAACCAACATCAGACTGGTTCATGTCTACGTATAGCAGAAAAGGAGACACAGAGAGACAACTGTTTATCTCAATTTCCCTCAAGTGAAGTGCTCTTCAGTGCTTAACTAAGGCAGTTACTCAGATGGCTTCATAACACTCCACTGACTCTGCCAGAACTTCTTCACAATGCTCCTGGCCATTCAATTTCAGGTCTTCCGGGTGGTGTGATACCCCCAGCATGTACTGGCACTCCTGCCAGGAGGAAGAGCCAGGAAGCACATGGGAACTATCTCTCATTAACACTGCCCAGTTAACTTTATGTGCATCATCCTCATAATCCTAAATTCAGCACATTGCAGTGTTACAGAAAACGCACAGGGATCTCAGGACATGGAAATAAACAGCATGGGCAGCCACATCAGGAGAGCTGAGCAGTGTTTCTGCCAAGCTCATCCACTGCTTGGTGCTGGAGGTTTTATCTCATCACACATAAGCAGCATCAGTTCAACACCAGCCTAAGGAAATCCAGGGCCTCATCCACCTTCCTCACAGAACTGGATCCGAGCCTACAAATGTGAAAGTGACTCTTGAAATGAACAGCCACCCAAGAAGTCAATGAAAGGCTCAACATGATTATGTCAAGCAACTGTAGAAAACATGTTTTTTGCATTCTTATAGGGAGAAACTTGAAATTACTGATGCAGTAGTAGCCGGCCACACTATTTCTGGCAGACCGGGACGCGGCTTCTCCGCCGGTGGGCACCCCGCGCCCCCAGGGGCGCTGCCCGAGGCCCGTGTCTGCAGCGCTCCGCCCGGGCCGCGCTGGCGGGATGGCGGCGGCGCAGGAAGCGGCCGGGAGGCGCCATGGCCGGCGCCGCGGCGGAGGTAAGGGCGGCGGCCCGGCTGCCGGGGCACGGCGTGTGCGGGAGCAGCGCCGGGTGTTTCGCCGGGGGCAGCGGGAGTGCGGCTTCCCCGCCTCGATGGTGCCCGGGGAGCCGCTGCCCCGTGCATTGGCGCTGGCGGTGCGGTCCGGGGGAGCCCCAGGAGGCACGGAGAGCCCTGCCGCTCCCCAGCCCCGGTTTGCCCTTCAGCGCGGTGCAAGCCCCGGCTGGCCCCCGGGGCCGAAGGGGAACGGGGAATAGCGGGAACAGCGCCCTGAGAAACGGGGGTCGGTAGGCAGGGCCGCGCTTGCTTCTCCTCCTGCTCAGGCTGTGCCAGAGCTCTGAGATGGGACGGCATTTCGTCCCTGAGCAGGACAGCAGTGGGTCAAACTTAAGGTAGACAGGTCCAGGGATGTGTAGTGGGAACAGGTATGAGGAGCCAGGGGAGGTTTAGCTTGGAGATCAGGAAGGATTTCTTCGAAGCCAGGGTGATTGGAATGGGCTGCCCAGGGAGCTGACAGAGTCGCCGCCCCGGAGGTATTTAAGAAAAGACTGGACGTGGCACTCAGTGCCATGGTCTGGTTGACAGGGTGGTATTCGGTCATAGGTTGGACTCCATTGTCTCAGAGATCTTTGCCAACCTCCCAGTTAAGTCTGTGATTCTTTGAAGTTTTAATGAAGGATTTAGAGGAAAAAACTACAGCGTTAGCTCACTGTGGATCAGTTACAGCGTGCACTGGCCCACTCCTGTCCTGGGAGCGACCGCCGGCAGATCTGCAGGCTCATCTCCAGCAGGTTTTGTGGTCCGGAGACTGAGATGGAGATTGCAGTGGAGATGCTGAGCTGCTGGTGCCGTGAGTGTGACCCCAGAGCTCAGCCAGAGCTGTCACCCGGGGCTGGCTTCCGTGCCAGGCAAATGTCAGCTGCTTCCAGATACACACGGCTGGGCTGCTGCTCCCAGCTGCTCTAACTACCCTGCTGATTTTTATCAGAAGTGGCTGTAATTCCACTCACAGAAGAGGCCGACCTTGAAAACTGCCGGGTGGATATCTGTGATGGTACTTTAATGGAATTTTTAATGTATTTGTTATATTGGTCGCCATGCAGAATTGATGCCTTGAAATAAGACATATGCTGGCATAAGTATAGAAAGGAATTAAGAGTTCACACTTTCAAATGTGGTATCATTTTAATAGTTAAATAGATAAAAATTCATTTCAAGTGTATTTCACATCTTATTTGAGTCAGTACATCAGGGGTCTTGATCAACACTCTCAAGTATTTAGAAATTATTTACTTTAACATTTAAGTGTTCATGTTTTAGCATAAGGAGTTTTAGCAGACACTAATAGTATTTTGCAAATACCTTTCGTTTATATCATATTCTTTATCCATTCAGGCTTCAGGAGCATATGTACTCTCCTGCATACAAAAGATTCATTTTTAAAGGAAGAAAGTTTTATATTTTTTCAGCAGAAAACCTGTAAAAGAAGGATAAAGTGATATCTAATCTAAGTATGGCCCTGGCAATGGAATGACAAATAGAAATACTATAGAGCCAAGGCTTAACTAAAAAAAATTAATGTTAAAGCAATGAAAACACAATGTCCATCTGACAAAAGCTCACAGAAGTTCATAAAGCATGTTTTTATTACTTACATGTTTCATTTTTATATGAATTTTGGATGTTGAAGAAACTGGTTTGTACTTGGAAGATGTCACAGCCTTCCTGAAATTGTTTGTTTGGTTCGCTGTCTGAAATGATTGGAAATATAAATATGAACGTTTGCATCCATCCAGATAAACAGCTTAAGAGCCTAAACTATAGTGAATAAAAGCAGTTAATTAATAAACAATGACACAAAGCTGCTTACATCATATTTCTATCGCCAGGAATGTTTGAGTGAGGAATAATGTTTATAGCATCCTATTGCTGTGGAAAAATAGTGAAACATTGTTCATGTTGTCTGTCAAATTTAACAAATTTAAATTATTTTTTGTTCTAAAATCTGTTACTGTTGGAAAAACATGAATGTTAGGAAATGAAGCAATCATTTCACAAAATGCAAAAAAATTTTTTTCACACAGTGAAGTTCTGTCTCAGTACAGAGGCAGGTGATGTTATAGCAATGGTATTAACATTTTCTGCTTGGCTTATCTTAAGTTTTGCTCTTTGTTATAGAAGCATGTGGGAAACATGCCAGATGTATTTCTAACACGGTTGGATTTTTGTGCAGATGATAAGCTGTACACTTTAATTTGCAAGAGACTCTGCTAACTTATAATCACAAAAATTATTGTATGATTTGTGAAAAAATCACATAGTTAGGGATGACAAGATACAGGAAAAGCTAAAATATCTTCCAGTGACAATCAGTTTAATTGTAAATTAAATTATAAGAAGCCATTAACAAGGCAATATCTCCTCTGGGATCTGTATCCGTTCTAACATGAGCTGAACGTCCTAGAACTCAAAACAGCTGTAGCCATTCAATTTGTAAAGAATTTTCTCATTTAGCTTTTGCCATGGAACAAGTCAAGGTTTAATTCATGTGGTGTAGCTGTAATATCTTGGACCTTTTCATGAGCTCTGCTTTACATACTGGTGTCAAATGAAGCTAGTGGCTGAGCAGTCTGGTAAGGGCAACAGCTTCTCCTATCTCATTAAATCCATGCATGTTTGATCTCATTAGAAAAATGCGCTGACAGCTCTACATTGGGGTTGATCCCTGAGGCTTGAGAATTTCATTATGCACTTTATTGATTGTTTTATCCTTTCTTTTGTTATGAAAATAAGAATTCTATTTTTAGTTAAAAATTGGGGGTCTAGGAGAAGCAACTCCAAATCGGGATTAAAAATTAGCCTTTTAAAAGAGGTTACTCTGTGTATCTTGACATTAATGTGAGGCATTCTGCCATCTCTCTCCTTCTTGGTCAGTGAGGTGTCAGTGGTCATGGACACCTGGAAATTACACTGTTGTATTGCCTCAGTTCTTATTGTATTAGCTTTATTCATGTGGCTATTCTTTGAAGATGAACTTCTGTCTAGTTCAGAATATTTTAGGTGTGGGAGGCAGTCCTGCGGAGAGGCAGGAAGAGCTCTGATTCTTGCCAAGATGAAATAAAAGCTCTAGTGAATGGTTTCTTGGTGACATTGTTGATATCTGCCCTCCCACTGTAGATAAGATGAAGGAACATTTTTGGGACTGGAGGCTAGCTTTGGGAATTCTCTGATTACTGTTTAGACTCTTGAGTTTAAAATGGCATTTGATAATTTTATAGTTTATGTGCAATTCATGTTGCCCAGAGTAAGCTGGTGTTTCCAGGACTGTGCTAAGCACCAACTCTGCTATAGCATTAACATCTTTTTAACACAACTTTTGCAGAAAATTTATTACACTGTGTGATGGTTTAACCCCAGCCAGCAGCCAAGCCCCACACAGCCACTCAGTCACGGCCCCACCAGTGGGATTGCGGAGAGAATGGGAAGTGTAAAAACAAGAAAACTCGTGTGTTGCATCAAAGACAGTTTAATAGGAACAGCAAAAGCCACAAACACAAGCAAAGCAAAACCAGGAATTAATTCACTGCTTCCCATGAGCAGGCAGGTGTTCAGGCACCTCCAGGAGAGCAGGGCCCCACCAAGTGTAACAGTGACTTGGGAAGAGAAACATCATCGCTCCAAACATCCCGCCCTTCCTCTTTCTGCTCCCCACCTGATGTACTGAGCATGATGTCAGTGCTCGGGAATATCCCTTTGTTCAGCTGGGCTCACCTGTCCTGGCTGTGTCACCTCCCAACGCCCCATGCACCCCCAACTTCCTTGCCAGCTTGGTGGTAGGAAAAGCAGAAGAGGCTTTGGCTCTGTGTAAGCCCTTCTCAGCAATGACAAAAACATCTCTGTATTATCAGCTCTCTGTTCAGCACAAATCCAGAACACAGCCCCATTACCAGCCACTGTGAAGGAAATTAACTACCCCAGCTGAAACAAACACACACCATTAGGAGTACTTGACTTCTGATCCTTGTCTGAGCCGTGGTCTGGATTTTTTTCCAATTACATAGAATTTGTTCGAGAAAAACTCACCTCATCTGAGGTTGGAATGAGGGAGGAGTGGTGTTCACCCTTCCAAGACATTCATACACACTTGCTTGGATGCATTCTGAGTTTGGCTTGGTTTTTTAGTGTTACCCGGGCTAAGGCAAAATGGGCTATGGCTTTGCATCACATAAGGTGTATAGCAAAGACAAGGCATTTACCCCAAAGGGTTTTGGAGAGGGCAGTGTTTTTTCCAGGGATTGAATTTGTACTTAGCAGCAAATGCCTCAGGCTGGGGTTTTCTGTTTGTTTGTTTTCTCTTACCTAGTAATTTTACTGTTTAAAAATGTTCTGATTCAACTTGGCATTAGTACAGGATGGCCATATTTTAAACCTGACGTAGTCTGATTTTTTTTTTTTTAAGCAAACTCAAACTGACTTGCAAGGTTTTTATTGATTGTCCTCATTTATTCTTGTACACACAAGTGACTCATTATACCATGCAGTCAAAGTGAGAGCTCCTAATGATTTGGCAAGAAAGTGCCTCATCAGCACAGCATTACAGAGTGTCATTGTAAATAGGAGCCAATCTACCTTATAACCTTCAATATACACTGGGAATTCAAAGAGATGTTCTCATGCATATTTGGAAAGTCACAACGGTCAGGTGAAGTCCCTGGTGACTGGAAAAAGGGAAACTTCACTCCCATTTTTAAAATGGGAAGAAAGAAAGATCCACGGAAATACAGACTGGTGAGCCTCACCTCTGTGCCTGGGAAGATCCTCCTAGAAGATGAGCACATAAAGCACATAAAAGACAAGGAGGTAATTCAAGGTAGCCAGCATGGCTTTACTCATGCGTGAGCAATCTGGTGTCCTTCTGTGATGGAGTGATGGCAGCGGTTGACAAGGGAATACCAACCCATGTCATCTGTCTAGACTTCTGTAAGGCCTTTGATGTGGTGCCACATGGCATCTGCATCTCCAGATTGGAGAGACATGGATTTTATGGATGGACTCATTCATACTCAATGGAAAAGGAGTTTGCTGGATGGAGGCAGACAGAGATTTGTGGTCCACGGCTCTAGGTCCAGGTGGAGGCCAGGGCTGAATGGTGTCCCTCAGGACTCTGTCATGGAACTGATGCCCTTTGGTATCTTCTTCACTGACATGGACAGTGGGATCGGTGCACCCTCAGCAAATTTGCAGGTGGTACAACAGAAGAACAAGATGCCATCCAGGGGGACCTGGGCAGACTTTAGAAGTGGGACCACACGCACCTCGTGAAGTTCATCAAGTCCAAGTGCAAGGTGCTGCATTTGGGTTGGGGCAATCCCAGACATCAGCACGGCCTGAATGAAGAAGGCTGAGGGCAGCCCTGCAGAGAAGGGCTTGGAGGTTCCTGTGGGTGAAAAGCTGGGCATGAGCCAGCAGTGAGTGCTTGCAGCCCAGAAGGCCAGTGGCATCCTGGGCTGCATCAAAAGCAGTGTAGCCAGCAGGTCCAGGGAGGGGATTCTGCCCCTCTACTTTGCCCTCATGAGACCCCACCTGGAGCGCTGCATCCAGCTCTGGCATCCTCAACACAGGAAAGATGTGGGTCTCCTAGAGCAGGTTCAGAGGAGGACCACAAAGATGGTCAGAGGGCTGGAGCACCTCTCCTATGAAGACAGGCTGAGAGACCTGGAGTTGGTCAACCTGGAGAAGAGGAGGCTCTGGGGAGGCCTTATTGTGGCCTTCCAGTGCCTTAAAGATGCTTATAAAAAGGAGGGAGAGGGGCTTGATATATGGCCAGATAGTGACAGGACAAGAGGCAATGGTTTTAGATTGAAAGAGGGCAGGTTTAGATTAGATGTTAGGAACAAATTCTTTACTCATAGCGTGGTGAGGCACTGGAACAGATTGCCCAGAGAAGCTGTGGATGCCCCTTTCTTGGGAGTCTTCAAGGCCAGAATGGATGGGGCTCTGAGCAACCTGAGCTAGTAAATGGCATCCCTGCCCATGGCAGGGGAGTTGGAACTAGATGTTCTTTAAGGTCCCTCCCAACCCAAACCTTTCTATGACTCTGTGATTCTGTCATTGCTAAACTGAAATGCCTTGTGCAGTTGTGGGAAGGATGAGGATGTTTGTTTTCTACTGCACAAGATTGTGACCTATCATTTGTTTTTTTTCTTACAGCTCTGCCTTAACAAAGATGAATGATTCATTTTGTAATTTAAGAAAAAAACGTAGTCTTTCTCAGATTTCTTGTCTCTTGGAATTAGGAACACAGCAGAAAAGTGCTGACTGAGTTTGATTCAGTTAATTTTATAAATATTTGCTCAGCAGCATTTGTCAAATTGCATTAAATCAGGTAGAAAAGCAGTCAAATTCCAAATTTAAAAAAATGACACTGACTGGATAAGGGATGCACCCTTTTGCTCCTTTCTGTATCCCAGCATCTATGGACTCTGCATGGTTTATCTGCCAAAATTAGGCAAATATGTCCAATAAAAATGTAAAGTCTCCTAAAGATCGTAGGATAACTGTTTTAGCTTTTTTCTTCACAGGCTGGAGTTTCTCAGGCCCGTTTCAAAAGATTCTATGGGTTTGCTATGCCGCAGCTCCCTCAAGTGGTAGAATAATTTTCCACTTGGAATTGCAGCTTGATTTCTGTGAAACACTTGCATTCTCTTCAAAAGCTTTTGGGCCTTCTCCCAACTTTCTGTTCTATCTGATTTATAACAGAAACATCAGAGTTCAAAGAACAGGAGTCTGAGCAGGAAAGAACTCAGGCTTGCTATACTTGGGTTCCCAGTGAACTTTGGCTAGAAAAGACACAGCAGTATTAACTACTGCATCAGTAATTTCAAGTTTCTCCCTATAAGAATGCAAAAAACATGTTTTCTACAGTTGCTTGACATAATCATGTTGAGCCTTGATTAGAAATGAAGAAAAGGTGCTTGACATTGAGACTTAATATGAAATGCTATGGAGGATCCCCAGTATTAATGAGCTTTGCTTCATCCTTTGAGGGAAATCAGTAGTGAAGCAGTAGTAAAATGAACTATTGGATTACTTATAGGTTCCTTATAAGTTCAGGAATCTCTGTTTTATTTCTGATTGTGTAAAACAATGGTCTGTGTCAACCTTGGCGATAAATCTGGTCCTTACTTGATTTATAGGGCAACAAATGTACAAAGCTTTTTGTTTTCACCACATTTCCTATGAATTTGGAAGCTGAGATGAAATTTATGCTTGAGTGGTTAGTGTAATATTTCAGTAGTTAGTGTAATAATTCAGAACTATATATCACTTCTCATCTTGAAGGATTTTAAAATCTTTTGCAAACTAAGTACACACAACAAAGTCAGGATCATTCCAAGAATACTTTCCCTGCAGAAACCTCTCTGGTGTCACTGATTATTACCTTTACTCAGTGGTTTTCTCTGCTGCCTGTTTCTTATGCTTCTCCCAGTTGCCACTGAATATGTCTTTCCATTGAAATACTTAATTAGTTTTTCTATTACTTTTACCTCTTTGCTAATTAAGTTTGAAGGGAATCACTCAGTCTTACCTTTTTGCTATAGTTTGTACATGTTGAGAGAAGTATTCCCTTAGAAGTGACAGTTTTGACTTAAATATCACTAGTCTATTAGGTGGTTTAATTTCCAATGTAATTTTAAAATAATTGTTTATAATCTGATGTCCATATTCTATTTTCAGTTAGTTTACTTAACTGTTGCCGAAACATTTATTAACTTAAATTTAATGTTGTGTAAACTTGAAAAGTCAATGCACCACTAAGACAATGTAAAATTTCTAATAATTAAATTTATTGCCTTAGTGTAAAAGTTCTAAGGTAGAACCTTGCCATCCTGAGGGGCTGCCTAGGGTCAGGTGGATAATCATGAGCAAGGACCACTACCATGAAGCAGGTGATACCCACAGGCTCTTTGCATATGGATCTCACATACAGATTTCTTACGTATGGATCCTCACCCTGCAGTATTAGAGGGGAAGCTTTCTGTGAAGCATAGTCCTCAATGAAAGATCAAAATACCTCACAGGATGGAAGTATGTGCACTGACAAATTATCAGCAGAGTACTTTGTGTGTGGTCCTGTCTCTGTGTGTCCATAGTCCTGTATGCTAAATATTGAGAGTTCATGAAGTCATCTTGCATTTGGATAAGTCTGTTTTATGGTGTGTGAGTGTAATGCAACAAATACATAGATAGGTACAAGAACTGATGAAAATTTGGAGTATGCTGGAAGAAGCAGAGCTGATTCTAAGGCATAGGGGCAATCATACTGGCTTAAAATACAACTGCATCACCAACTCTGCCCTGGATTGCATGACAAACAGTAAATCAGCAGACAGTAGTTTTCTAATATCAACAACTTGGTATTCTGGAGACAGGGAAGTGTTCCTGCTCTGTGAGGGCTCTCCTACATGAGAAAGCAACTCTTTCTGCTCACAGCCTCTGTGTGTTCCTGGAGCAGAGCAGAGGAGCAGATGCACTTACATGTGCTTTTCAGTATGATGATGCACAGGATTCAGCTCAAGTATGAGCAAACTGCATCCTGTTTGTCTGATTTTGAAACTTCTTGAGTAATAAATCAGTTTCTGTAATAGCCATTATTGATGTTTTGCAGGACTTCAAAATGTGAGACAAGAGTGTTTAAATACAGGTTAAGGGAAAGCTGAGAGCATTCACTGTGGACGGTGGGTTGGTCTGTTGTTCAGGATTATAGAAACAAGTGAAGACTTATGCTCTCTGTCCTTTTATTTTGTGAAGCTCTGAGGTCCTACATAAAGTTTGAACTTGTTTCTGTCATGCAGAAAACAAGTTAGCTGGGCTGGTGGTCATAGAAACAACAGAGTGTGCAAATTTACCCAGCCATATCACTTGTCCCTCCTCTACCCCTGTTCTCAGGAGTTTTCATCATGGAAACAGTGATGCTGCAAGAAACCAGCTTATGAGTTCTTTCCCATATGGATGTGTGCAGTGAGCCTTGTCTCTATCAGAGACAGATGAGTTTTTCCAGAATGGAATCAGGATGCATGAAATTTCAGACAAAATACTGATTTTGTGCATAAATGTGCATAAATGTGCATAATTTTGTGCATAAATTTAGAAGACTGCAGAAAAGAGGAACACAACACTCACCATTCATTTCTGCATTCTACATTTAATTCTCCTTTTCAGCAAGTAGAAGAATAATGTTAGTATTATAGACATTTTTTGCATGTAAGTTTGCAATAACAATATACTGAGCATGTTTTGGTCAAAGGGCTTGATGAAAAGTAATCGAAAGGAAATCTTATTGAAGCCATGAGACTCTGCATTCTGAAAACCCCTCCTGATATTCCTTTACGTATCAGAATATTTGGGAGCATGCTTGAATGATGCTACAGCTGCAAGAAGTTATAGAGGGATGTGTCTTTAACTTCAAAATGTGTAGGTGTCACTGTTTCTGAGCTGCCCTATCTTGATAATCCATCTGTAATCTGATGCCAGAGCTAGCGAGGGAAAGGGCAGCGGTGGGACCTCAGATAAAGTTCACTACTCTGGCTTGCTTCTCTGTTAGCTATGAAGAGAAACTTTTGGAAGAAATACAGCATGATCGCTTGTGCAGCAAGTGAAAAGTTGAGGGTCATGCAGGAACCAGAAGGGTGTTTCGGCCCTAAGATTCACTGATTTATATCAGTTCACTTACTTGCTCCATGGTAGCCCCAGACCTTCACTTTGCAGCTCCCAATAAAATGTGTTCACCTACTTACTGTTCACTAATTGAAGGCATTATCCCTAATATCAAGTTATAGTGACATCGTAAAGTTCTCAAAGGGCCTGAAAACTCTGACATCTCCACCAGGTGCTTGAAGAACTCATTTTATAGTGCTTTTTGGTCAGATGCCAAGCCCTCATTAACTGGTTAATTCTGTTGTTTTAAAGTAACAAAGGCTTGAGGACAAAATCTGAAATGGAAAAAAACCCAAACAATTCATAGGTTTCTCATCTGTCTGCTGTAAAAGTTAAAATTAACTAAAACAATGTGTCAGTTTGTTAAACTTCCTAACGTGTCTTTTCTGGGTCATTCTTAATGCATGTATCTCTTTTCTATATGTATCAGTGATTACATTATGCAGGCTACAACATAGATTGGCAAAGCCCAACAAATTTGTGGAAAACATAGTTCTGCATTTTGCATTTGTTTCATTAACTGTTCTGTACACCATTTCAAGAAAACAGTGGCAAAACCAGCGGTATATACAAATAAAATAGCATAAAATGAAAAGAAAATTTTGTGTGAATACACAGAAGGTGAATTAATGTCATAACTGCAGGAAATGTGATGATCTTTTTTTTGTTTTCAGGTTTAAAAATGTCTGATCAGAAAAATATTGTACACAGAGCCCATTGTATTGAAAAACTACTGTCTGAGAACAATTTGCAAGACATTGAGGATCATCTTAAAGAACTTGAAGATGTTGATATGACTATAGAATATCTTCAGGGAACAGAAGTTACCAAGGCTGTATACAGAGTACTCAAGACATGCCCTTCAGGAGCATTGAAAAAGAAAGCAAAGCAATTATTATCCAGCTGGAAAGCACTTTACAGGAATAACTGTGTTCAGTCAATGCAAGTTAAAAAGTCAGTTTCTGTGTATGTGAAAGAGGAAACTGAGCAGCTCAGTGTCGTTCCTAGAGGGCATTCACTGTCTGAAGGCCCTTGTCAGCAGGAAGCATTAGATGGCACAAGTTCCAACATTTTGGTCCCATCACAGACTGTTAAAAACGTGGTATGTAATAAAGCAGAAGGCAGTATGAATCAGCATTCTTCTTTTGAGGAACAACACACTGTTCATGAAGATTCTGAATCTGTTGTTAGTGAAGCAAGTGTGCAGCAGGATCTGATGAGAGCTCTGAGGTGTAAATGTACAGATCTTCTTTATAAAGCTTTGATTGGTTCTGCCGAGGATGAAGAAGAAACTGTTAAATGGCTGCAGATAGCTAAAGAAATTGAAGAACATATTTTTGATCTTCATGCTAAAAATGACAAAAAGTATAAAAATTGCATCAGAAGTAAAATCTCTAACCTGAAGAACCCTAAAAGTTGCCACTTAAAAGATAACCTTTTTTCAGGGACTTTGAGCCCACAGGCTTTTGCTGAGATGACAGTGATGGAAATGGCCAGTGCTGAACTGAAACAGCTCAGGGCTCTGTACACAGAATCATCTGTTCAGGAACATCAGCTTCCACAAGTTATTAATGGCACACAGACAAACAAAATAAAGTGTAGGCGCTGTGAGAAATTTAATTGCACTGTCACTATGATAGCCAGAGGAACTCTCTTCCTTCCGGCTTGGGTGCAAAACACAAATGCAGATGAACAAATGTTGACTTACGTTATTTGTAATGAATGTGGAGAACAGTGGTATCACAGCAGATGGATTTGTTTGTAATGCTGTCCTTCTTCAATAAGTGGCTTAGAACCATGGGTATGAGAAGGTACCTCTGTTGAAACGTTGTAATTTTAAATTCTGTATTGACATTATGTGTGTGCTGTCACTAAAAACAGCAACATCAGTTTTAAAAAACTGCCCCTGCATTTCTAAAGATGACTTGAATGAATCTTACATGTTTTTAAGTAATGTAAGTATGTAAGGAAATAAAAGGATAAAGGGAAAAATCGTTAGGCTGTTTCGGAGTGGAATATTTGCTGATAAATTCATGAAAATTATTCCAAGTGCTGCAGTTTTTTCCTCAAGGGACTAGGTACTTGAATTTTTTTTTTATCTTCAGGGGGAGTTCTTTCACAGAAGGTAAGTTTAATTTACAGTAGACAAACTGTTTCCAAAACTGCAGTCCACTTACTTGTGTGCACTGCAGAAGGTTCAGCATGGATTCACTCGTTAATTAAGTTACTTTTTGCAAGTACACATTAGATTATTAAACTGGTTTGAGATGTAATTTCTAACAGAAAACAAAAGAAACAAAAAATAGAGCATTAAAGGGGGAGAAAACAGCCAGCAAATGAAAGCAAGAATGAAATGCTGCTTTAGTTTTTTTTAGCTGTTGGAAGGAAAACAGGACTTGGCCAAATTTACAGTATAAGATGATGTGTCCTGCAACTGTAAAGAAATTAATGCAGAATCAGACAATAGATTATTTCAGAAAGTTATGTAAATATATTACTGGATTTATCTTTAATAAATAAAGTTAATAGGAGTTAATAAGTTTCTAAGTGGATATCCTCTTTGGAATTGGAGCATCTGTCCTGAACAGACAAAATTAATGTTTTTTTTATAGTGCAGATTACCCAGAAACAATGAACAGAAGGAAATCTAATAACAAAAGTTCTTATACATATTTTTGTTCCAGAGTCAACAGGATTCTCACTACATGTTTACTAGAAGTATTTATTTATTAAAAAATATATTTTAAAAACTCTTCTCACTAAAATAAGAGACCTGTATCTTTTTACAAATGCACAGCAGGCAGTTTGTAGTTCAAGGCTAAAATGCATCAGCAGAGCAGAGCAACCTGGTGAGTTTGCTGGAGGAATTGAGGACAGTTCGTGCACCTGTCTGGCTGTGACACAGCTGAGGCACTGCCCTGGAGCTCTGCAGCCACATGACCTCTCAGAGAAAGGAGCTGGGGCATGAGGTGAGAAAATAGCTGTTGGGGAAACTAAAAGCCAGGCCTTCATCTGTGTATGGGGAGGGT